>JARJEC010127327.1:0-45526 GCA_030264575.1 Tachinus sp. AB-2021
TTTTTCTTTTGCAAAAAAAGCACTAGCACAATCAGGCACTATCCGTCCTATTGCCCAGTCACCACCACCTATGACATTTCCTGCACGAACAGTGGCTGTGGCGATACCTTGCGTATAAAAAGACTGAAAGTATGAGTGTGCAATGATTTCTGCACACGCTTTAGATGCGCTATATGGGTCTACACCACCAAGATGATCAGTTTCTTTATATCCCCACTCCCATTCATTATTTTGATAGCATTTATCACTGGTAATACAAACAATTGCTTGTAAAGCAGAGGCCTGCTTCGCAGCTTCTAGCACATTCATAGTTCCTGCGGCATTTGTCATAAAGGTTGCTATTGGTTCATTATAAGAGATACCCACTAAAGCCTGGGCTGCCAGATGAAATATTATATGCGGATTATGCTCTGTTATTGCTTTTGTTACAGCAGTAAGGTCGCACACATCACCAGTAATATGCTGTATCTTCTTTTGTACATCTAGCTCTTCAAATGCACAGGGTACGGAGGGCATATACAAAGAAAAACCGCATACCTCAGCACCTAAAAGGGTAAGCCACGTCGTAAGCCAAGCTCCTTTAAAACCAGTGTGCCCAGTTATAAAAACTCTTTTACCTTTGTATTGATTTGCAAACATTGAGTTGTTTTTCCTTTTATACACTTACGTAAATAGGCATCTCTTAAAGCATTGGTTTCAACATGCCTATTTCTACCCTATACCCGTGTCTGTGTAGGTAGCTCATATGACACACCCTACATGCTCTCTAAACCAACCAGCAATAACTATAGTAACAATCTATCTTACCCAAGGGCGATTTCCTTCTTCCCACATCATATTAAGGAGTTGAAAATCTCGTAACGTATCCATACATTGCCAAAAACCTTCATGTTTATACATAGCGAGTTGTCCATCTTGAGCAAGTTTTGCCATGGGTGTTTTTTCTAAATCACATTCTTCATCCTCAGATAAATAACTAAGAATCTCAGGCTCAAACACAAAAAAACCACAGTTTGTATACTGGTTTAGCATAGGTTTTTCTTGCCACGATGTCACATTACCAACAGTATCCGTGTACACAGTCCCAAAGCGAGAAGGCATGCGTACCCCTGTAAAAGTACCGATTTTACCGTGGGTTTTATGAAAAGATAACAATTTTTCAATATCAATATCTGCCACGCCATCACCATAGGCGGCCATAAAAGGCTTACCTTCAAGATGACTTGCAATTCGTGCAATCCGTGCACCTTTTTCAGTATTTTCGCCTGTATCTGTGAGGGTTATACGCCAGTCAACAAGACCTTCCTTTCCATGAGTAGCGATATCCCCTGTTGCAAGGTCGATTGTAAAATCAGTGTTTTTTGTTTTATAGTCTGCAAAATATTGCTTAATAACATCTCCGCGGTATCCTAAAGGAAGAACAAAATCCTTAAAGCCATATGAGGCATACCGATTCATGATGTGCCACATGATAGGACGTGCCCCTATCTCAACCATTGGTTTAGGTTTTACTTCTGTCTCTTCACGGAGCCTTGTTCCTTTTCCGCCACAAAATATTATTACTTTCATATACATCTCTTACTGCTAGTGATCCATGTCCGCACGCAAAAACTACCATTGAATTTTCTGCCTTTTCCTGTGTCTATTCTATGCAAAATATAGACCTGGTGGCATTTTTTGATGTTAATCTTAAATATTCATCGCTTCAAATATCGTCTGCTGAAAAGCAACCGTCAAACATGCCCTCTACCTGTGCTGTAATGCGGACAAAAAACAAGGCTTCCACAGACCACCCTCTTCTGGCTACTCGCTTTTATAGCAACAGTCTACCCTCTTTTTACACAGCATATTTTCTATAAAAAGCTCTACCCATTTCTTCACAGTGGTACCAATTACTGCACGGCGCTGACTTATAGGCAAATAAATGAATACGCTTACCTCAGCATCGGTACGAGTATCGACAGCGTCCGATAAGTACCCGTCTGGCGCATGGACCAGCAACTAGCTCGTGCTACTGCATTTTTTGAGCTACTGCCATATACCAACCGTTTCACGTGCTCCCTTCCCTGCCTCTTTGGATGATTTTGCCTCTTTATGATTTACAAAAACCAGATCTAGGCTACCTTACTCCCCCTTGAGCACGCTCCATGCATGACGTGTGGTGTGCATCTATTACCTACCTAGGTAGATCATTTTTCTCATCCTTAGCTGGGCTTTGTACTAGGCTTTCACATCTATGAGCAAATGTATATGTGTGTATTTTCCATATTTTCCTTGTACTGTCTTTGCTTTTTTTACTGAATCTCTGATAGAAGGAGGAACAATTTGTTTTTTATATCCCTTTTGTTATACTATATATATTTGCTGCAAAAAAGAAAGCGCACACTCTATACGAGGATGTGCGCTTTCTTTTTAACAAATCTTTTTGCAAAACCTTTTTACACGGCTTAATTTACAGCTCATTTGGTATTTGCTTGAGTTCTTCAAGGGTAAATACTGGCCCGTCGATACAGACGTATTTTTCGCCAATATTACAGCGCCCGCAGATACCAATACCACACTTCATGCGACGCTCTAAGGTTGTATAGATTTGGTCAGGTTTAAAGCCAAGTTTTTCTAAAGCTTGTAACGTAAACTTAATCATTATTGGAGGCCCACAAGTAATTGCTACGCAATTTTCTGGCTTTGGGTTCATTTCAAGCAGTACGTTAGGGATAAGCCCGACTTTATGCTCCCAACCCTCTGATGCATTATCAATAGTAAGTACGCAATCTAAATCGTCTCTACCAAGCCAATCAGGCAATTCATAGGAGTACGCCATATCGTGAGGAGAGCGAGCGCCATATAGCAAAGAAATTTTGCCATAGTCTTTTCTGTTGTCTAACATATACAACAGTAAAGTACGCAACGGAGCCATCCCGATACCACCACCTATAAAGACAATATCTTTTCCTTTCATTTCTTTATGAGGAAAAGCATTACCTAAAGGAGCGCGCACACCCAGTGTATCACCTGCTTGCACTTTATGCAGAGCTGCAGTATTTTTACCAGTTTTCATAACGCTAAACTGCAAATAGTCCATTCGTGTAGGTGGAGAGTTAATAACAAAAGTAGATTCACCTGCACCAAATAAAGATAACTGTCCGACTTGCCCCGGCTCAAAGGTAAAAGACTTTTTTGCTTCTTTATCAATAAGCTGCAAACGAAATGTCTTAATATTAGGTGTTTCTGTAATTACCTCTATCACTTTAGCCAGATAAGGCACGTACGGGTTTGGGGTAGATGGATCATAGTGCGGCTTGATACTTCCGCAAGAACATGCATCATTAGCCATTGACGGCCTCCTTCTGGTTCAAGGCATTCAACACTATTTGCCGTATATCTACCATGGACGGGCAGCTCTTAATACAGCGCCCGCAACCGACACAAGCAAACCGCTCTCCATGTATATTAGGATAATACGAAAACTTGTGCCCCACACGGTTTCGCAAACGGTCTGCTTTACCTGTTCTTGGGTTATGCCCACTTGCTTCTAAAGTAAATAAAGATGCCATACATGTATCCCATGAACGTAAGCGAACACCATCCATACCATTTGTTTCATCTGTAATATTAAAGCAATAACAGGTTGGGCAAAGATAGGTACAGGTTCCACACGATAAGCACTGTGCAGACTCTGCATGCCAAAAATTTTTATCCTCAAAATGACTCAAAAGCCCTTCTTTTACTTTCGTTAAGTCTGGTGCATTTTCAAGTTTTTCTTCAGTGTTTTTCAGTACAGTATCAGCAGCTTTCATTTGATCTGCGCTTGCCTCTTGCAAACCAAATAAAACTTCTTGCCCTTTATCTGTGACTGAGCTGATAACAAACCCATCTGCAATAGGTACAGCTAAAGCATCTGCGCCATCTGTGCTGGTAGGAGAGCCTCCTACCCAATGGCAAAAACATGTGGAAAGTGTATTTGTACATGCCTTTGCAATAAAGAGTGTTTGTTCACGGCGGCGCAAATAGTACACGTCTTTTGCTATCCCTTGAGTTCCAGAACCATTATACACGGGATCAAGGGTAAAAAACCCTCTGACATCACATGGGAGAGCACCAAAAACAAGAGTTGGTGCTGGCTCAGGAGCTTCTGTTACAGATAGCACACGTCCGCTTCCTATCTCTTCAGAAGCTGATGCTTTTCTACGAAAGCTAAACAATTCTTCAGAACGAGGAAAAACTGTTTTTTTAGCTGACTCTGTAGGTCGTAAAGCAAGCTCAAGCCCTTCACCTTCAGTATAAGGACGATAAACAATTACTTCACCCTGTCGAACTGGAGCAAAAACTTCTCTCTCAGCAGAGAGTTTAGCCAGCCAGCTAGGTACATCGGTAAATGCAATATAATAACGGCTCATTACCAGTCCCTCTCTTTAATTCGGTGTTCCTCTATCTGAAAACTTAAAAGCGGTAATTCCGCATCAAGTTTCACTCCTGCTTCATACCCAAACAACTCCTCCACTCTACGTGCAAGGCTGCGTTTTAGTAACAAAACAGGAATTCCTACAGGGCAAGCACGTTGGCACTCACCACAGCCTGTGCAACGACCAGCTAAATGTAGTGCATGGATAATTTGGAAAAACATTTTATCCTTTACACTATCTGCCTGAGTAACCCATTGTGGATCACGGCTAGACGCAATACAGTGGTCACGACATACACACATGGGGCAAGCGTTGCGGCATGCATAACAGCGGGTGCAGCGTTCCATTTCCTTTTCCCAGTAAGCAAAACGCTCTTCGAGAGAAAGCCCCTCAAGCTCTGCCAAATCTTCATAAACGTCTTCTGTAACAGCTGGCTCTCTTTGGGTACCTATAAATACGTCTGCATGCAGCGCATTTGGATAACGGCACCGAGTACATTTATCTGCAATAATATCTGCTTTAGCAATACATGTTTCTTTACCTTCTGCGTGCAAAATAATTGTGTCTTTTTCTTCTTTTACAGCAGTGACTAGTCCCGGCTCTACAACACCAAGGTCTGTTTTTCCATCCATAAGTAGGACCGCGAGTTTTGCCTGATCAACAACACCCTCACAAGGAAAGCCTATAATCGTGACTTCTTCACGTTTAATAAGCCCCTCGGTAACTAGCTCTCCTATAGAGCGAGAGTCACATCCCTTTGCAACCACAACCACTTTTTTCCCTTTATATTCAGGAAGAAAAAGGGCTGGGTTGTTCACAGAGAAAAAACCAACCTGGCAAGAGTCTACATCTGCTTCTGCCTGCATAAAAAGCGGAGCATGATTTACTGCATCAGGCCCTTTCCCCCAACCAATAGCGCATGTGGCATCGGTGAGTGCTTTTTTTATGGCAGATTGAATTTCCTGTATCATACCTTCTCCTTAACAAAGGCTTACGAACCCGTAGCCTCTAAACAGGGCAGCTATTTGTCAAATAACACGAGAGGTTTTACTTTTTCTCGTGCGCAGTTCACACCATTTACTCATAAGGGTTCCGTTAGCAACTACCCTTCTTGTATGAGCAAATCATTTAACACTTGAAGCTCTGGTGCTTCAGCCAGTTTATGGATTGGTTCCATACTGTGAATCTGTTTAGTGAACTCTGTGACAACTAACTGCCAACGTTGACCCTCAGATGCAGAAACCCATGTATACTCAAATCGACGTGGATCTATGCCCAGAGTTGGTAATAAACTTTTCAAAACCTCTAGCCGACGGCGTGCAAAAAAGTTTCCTTCTGCATAGTGGCAATCTCTAGGGTGACACCCTGAAACAAGCACACCATCTGCACCGCTCACTAGAGCTTTCATAATAAATAAAGGATTGATACGCCCAGAACAGGGAACTCGGATAATCCGTAAGTCGGTCGGCTGGTTAAAACGCCCAACACCTGCTGTGTCTGCCCCACCATAGGAGCACCAGTTACACAAGAAACCAACTATTTTGCGTTCTTTACCTTCTAGTATCGACATACCGCCTCCACTTCTGCAAGAATTTGGTTATCTGTAAAATGCGAAAGCTGAATAGCACCCTGTGGACAGGTAGCGTTACATAAACCACAGCCTTGGCATACAGTTTCAACCACTTCAGCCTTGGGCTGACCACGGAAGTCTATTTCTTTAATTGCTTTGAACGGGCAAACCTGTATGCATTTACCACATCCAATACAACGTGAAATCATTACTTGTGCAATGACAGGATCACTTTTTAACATGTCCTTAGATAGTAGCCCTAAAGCTTTAGCCGCAGCAGCGCTACCTTGTGCAACAGAAGAAGGAATGTCTTTTAACCCTTGGCAAGAACCTGCGAGAAAAATTCCTGCTGTGTTTGTCTCTACTGGCTTAAGTTTTGGGTGACCTTCTAAAAAGAACCCATAATTATCGTATGAGATACGAAGTTTTTCTGCAAGTTGCGGTGAGCCAGCTGTTGCTTCGCCACCGACGGCAAGCACAACTAAGTCAGCGTCTATCTCGACCTGACCACCCATTAGCGTATCTGCTCCGCATACGACGAGCTTATCCCCTTTCGGATATATACGGGAAACACGCCCACGAATATACTCTGCGCCATACTCTTCTTGTGTTCGACGAGTAAACTCATCAAACCCTTTTCCAGGCGAGCGGATATCCATATAAAAAACATAACTTTGGGAATCTGGAATATGATCTTTGGTCAAAATTGCCTGTTTTGCAGTATACATACAGCAAAAGCCAGAACAGTACGGTCTATTAATAGATGGGTCTCTTGAACCTACACATTGAATAAATACAACGTTTTTAGGCTCTTTACCGTCAGAAGGACGCTTTATATGCCCACCCGTTGGACCAGAGGCTGAAAGCAGTCGCTCGTACTGCAATGAAGTAATAACGTCGGGGTAACGCCCGCCACCGTATTCTTCATATACAGTCCAATCCATTAAATCGTACCCTGTAGCTGTAATTATAGCACCGACAGTTACATTAACTAGCTCATCTTTCTTTTCAAAATCGATTGCTTTTGTGGGGCATATTTTTTCACAGACACCACATTTTTTACCATTAAGAAAACGACAAGCTTCTTTTGTAATAGATGCTTTTTTAGGAATAGCTTGTGGGAAAGGAATAATAATAGCTGTGGTTTTGCCAACACCTTCGTTAAAGTAGTCCCTATTCTTTTTGCTAGGGCACTTTTCAGTGCAAAGACCACACCCTGTACATTTATCCCAATCTACATAGGTTGTCTTTTTTCTGATAGTGACATCAAAGTTGCCTACATAACCAGAAACGGCATCTACTTCTGACGCTGCATAGAGCGTGATATCTGGGTGCTGGGCTATATCCACCATCCGAGGACCTAAAATACAGCTTGAGCAGTCAACTGTTGGGAATGTTTTGTCTAACTTAGACATTTTTCCACCAATTGACGGTTCACGTTCAACCAAAATAACTTGCAGTCCAGCATCAGCACAGTCTAGAGCTGCCTGAATACCCGCAACACCACCGCCGATAACAAGTACTTTTTTAGTGACGGGAAAATGTTTTGGCTGGAGTTCTTCGTTTAAACGTAGCTTTGCAGCAGCCATACGAACAAGGTCGATAGCTTTGTTGGTGTTTGCATCCATATCACGGCCAATCCAAGAAACGTGCTCGCGAATATTTGCCATTTCAAACATGTACGGGTTTAACCCTGCTCGCTCTACTGCTTTTTTAAAAGTAGGCTCGTGCATCCGAGGAGTACAAGACGCGACCACAACACCTGTAAGATTGTGCTCTTTAATAGCATCTATAATCCCATCTTGCCCAGGCTCTGAACACGCGTACATGGTATCTTCGGCATGAACAACACTAGGAAAATCTTTTGCTTTTTTTGCAACAGCTGCACAGTCAACAGTGCCTGCGATATTACTACCGCAGTGACAGATAAATACACCTATCCTCATGCCTCTCCTCCTGCTTTAGCCATTGCCTCTTTTTTTTCAGCACTTTGTGCCTCTTGAGGTACAGCCTTTTCGGCTTCAATTTTTTCCAATAATGGGCGCACATCTAAAGCTAGTTTTGAAAAGCCAAGCTTCGTATCATCAAGCCCCATGGCATAACCTAAAAGCTGTGTAAAATAAGGGACAGGAAGATTGTAGCTTGCATTGTTTGCTCTGTTTATTTGTCCTTGGCGCAGATCAAGGTTCATCTGGCATAATGGGCAGGCAACCACGACACAATCCGCACCAAGCTCAGACGCCATCTGTAAAAGACGAAAGCTGAGTTTAGGGACAACGTCACGGCTAGGAATAGAAAAAGATGCACCACAACAGTCCACTTTTAGCGGAAACGGCAACACTGTGGCACCCAGTGCAGTCAGCAGATTATCCATACTCATCGGATTTTCTGGATCATCAAACTTCATATCCGCAGCAGGTCTTTGCATAAGGCACCCATAATAAGGGACGACCCTGAGCCCTTCTAACGGGCGAACGACTTTTTCTTTTATTGCATCTAAACCGATATCTTCAACTAAAATTTGCAAGACAGACTTAATAGAATGTTTCTCTTTAAGCGGTCTTTGCGTAAGAGCCTCTACACGCGCGGTAAAAAAATCATCTTCTAGGGCAATAGTCGCGTTACGTAGATTTTTTAAGCAGCTCGGACAAGGAGTTATCATTTCTGTCACTCCCACTTCTTCTGCTTGAGCCAAGTTACGAGCGGAAATAGCACAGGATAAAACATGGTCTACTGTATGTGCAGGGGTTGAACCGCAGCACGTCCAATCAGGAATATCTGTAAGTTTAATACCTAACCTTTCACAGCACGCGCGAGTGGATAAATCATACTCCAATGACGTGCCTAACCCAGAACAACCAGGATAATACCCAAGACTCAGAGTACTCATTATTTTCCCTCCCTAGCTGCCAGTGATGCACTGACCTTTTCTTCATCAGCTGCACCTTCTGCAAAACGTCTAAAAATAGCCGCGACTTCTTTACGTCCTTTTACCATGTGCGGTAAAATAGACATTTTCCCTTTGGAAAGAGCTTTGGGGGCTAAGTCAAGATCTGTGCAGAAGCGGCCTGTCCTAAACATGTACTCAGCCATAAGACCAATTTCATGGACACGACCATTCATTTTAATTGAATCTAGAAAAGAAGAGCGGAAAGCATGTACTGGGTAGATACCCTTGATACCTTCACGGCGAGCCAAATGTCTGCATACGTCCATAATTTTGGCTATGCCAATGTCGTTTGGACATCGCTGTGTACATGTTTCACATGTTGCGCACATCCAAATAGAGCGCGAACTCAAAACGGCTTGTTTTTGCCCAGCCTGAAGCAGCCGCATGATACGACTCACTGGGATGTCAAAAGTAAAAGACATCGGACAACCAGCTGTACAGTTACCACATTGATAACAGCGCGCCACTTTTTGTCCGCTTTCTTTTTCTACCGCCTTAGTGAACGAAAAGTCAGATGACCCGGGATTCCAAGTAACCATATCCTCACCCCATCAGTTCAATACCAGAGCGTTATGTAAAAGAAGCCGCAATCATTTTTGGGAAAACTGATTTTGGCTGTAGACTTAAAGATAAACCTTACAACATAGTATTCTAAACAGCAATAGTTCTTTACCCTGAGCTATAAATGCCAAGCATTTATGAAATTTCTCATGCAATATAATCAGTTAAAAAAGTTTTTTTTGCTTTTTTTTTGTTTGTTATCTGATATACTAAAAAGCCTTTAGTATATTACTATGTCAACAACTAATAAGCACCTGTGTTTGTTTACTTTTTAGGGGCTATTGAACCATGTACTACCTTCTTCCTGCCTCAGACCTCAGAGTTGGAATGTATGTCATCTCCATAGGAATCTCATGGCTTGAGCATGACACGCTCTACTCTATTGAGGGACTTATTCGAGACGCTGACCACCTAGATACAGTCATCTCTGGGGGGTACAGCAAAGCATATATTGACCTTGCAAGCTCTGACAAAAACTGCCTCCCTCCTGGTATTATTGATATGGTTGAAGGGGGATGGGCTCTTCCTTTTGCTGATACCATAAATGAGCCTAGCGCCTCGTTTCAAAAAGAAATTTTTGTTGCTAAAGATATTTACTCTGCTTCCATATCACGAGGCAAAGAACTTATGGATGGGTTGCGTACTGGAAAAATTGCTGCTTCACCAGCAGAACCAGAGCCTCTTGTTGAAGAAATTATCGATAGTCTTGATAGAAACACCGACGCACTCTTTGGGCTTAGCAAGCTACGCCAAATAGACGAATATACCTATACCCACTGTATAAATGTTTCCGTTTTGGCAATTATGTTTGCTCGCTCTCTCGGTGCACCACGTGCTGTCCAAGAAGAAATAGGAACTGGTGCTTTATTCCATGATTTGGGAAAAGCACGCATCTCATCAGTCATTGTAAATGCGCCACGCAAACTCACACCAGAAGAAAGTTTGATTATGCGCCAACACCCTAGCTTTGGACACGATATCCTCATTGAAGCAGGAAATATCCCTAAAGTGATTATGCAAATGGTGCTCGAGCACCACGAAAAACTTGACGGGACAGGATACCCTAACGGACTAAAAGGTTCAGAAATATCCACCGCTGCCACTATTGTTGGCATTGTTGATGTCTTTGACGCTCTTACAAGTAAGCGTGTCTATAAAGCCCCTATCCCTATGCATCAAGTGCTGGCTATGCTTTATGCCTTACGAGGGAGCGAGTTTCCAAAGCTTATGATTGACCGATTTATTCACTTACTCGGTGTTTATCCATTAGGAACACCTGTCGCCCTTAATGATGGACGCATGGGAGTAGTCGCCCAAACAAGCCATAAAAACTCTCTGCGCCCTAAAGTACTGATTATTAAAGATAATAAAGGGCGGAGCATAATGCAACTAGAGGTAGATCTAGCACTTGAGCAAAGCCTTGCTATCAAAAAGGCAATCCCTGTAGAGCAACTCGGTATAGACCCATCTAAGGTCTTAGGGCTCCCCACTCGATAACAATAGAACTAGCTAGAGAGCTATCTCTAGGGGAAGTTGCCCCCTACAACCCTAGCAGGGAAATGATTTTCCTGCATCCTCACTAGCTTCTTGATACTTTTTACGTTTATATACATGCCGCATTTCGCTACTAAGCAAAAAAGGTACTTTGCCAGTACCTTTTCATAGAACGCTAATTGACTCAATCTAACTATGGTCCCAAGGAGAGAATCTCCTTGGTGGTGGGGTTTGGGGAGGCAAGGCCTCCCCAAACTTCTCTTTATCTTATAGCCACTGTGTAATACCACTATCTTTAGATGCTAAAAGAGATTCTTCAATTTCTTTGGCACTTGCAGTACCTGCTCCGACTTGAGCGACCACAAGGCCAGCGCTATGGTTTGCTATAACAGCAGCTTCAAGCAGGCTACACCCACAAGCAAGGGCTAACGCTATAGTTGCAATAACTGTATCCCCAGCTCCTGTGACATCATAGACTTGTCGAGCAGCAGTTGGGATATGCCAGACAGATTCAGTTCCATGAAACACTGCCATACCGTCAGCACCGAGAGTTGTTATGAGGTATGGGCACTGCAACTCATGTAATAGTTTTTTGCCAGCTTCTAGTATTTCTTGTTTGTGGTGTACTGGGGCATTTGCCATATCCCCTGTTTCCTTAGCATTAGGTGTCAAAAGAGTAACATTTTTGTAGGAAGAGGTATTTTGAGGCTTTGGGTCAACAAGCACTGGTATATGGTAGGGAGTTGCTTCTAGTATAGCATGCAGTTTTTCCATAAAATAAGCGCTGACTAGCCCTTTCCCATAATCTGAAATTATTATTGCCCCTACGCCATCGAGTGATTCGCGTATACTGTGTAAAACTGCATTTGAATGTTCGGGAGTGTATGTATTTGCATCTTCCCAATCTATACGGAGCATTTGTTGTTTACGAGCTAGGATGCGTAGCTTCACAGTTGTTGGGCGTCCAGGCATAGGGACAAGGTGCGATGGGATACCGCTTTCTTTTAAAGTCGTCTCTAAAAGGTCACCATCAGTATCTTCTCCCCTCCCGCCTATGAGTATTGGGGAGCCGCCCATTGCTATGATATTACGAGCAACGTTTCCTGCACCACCAAGCACAAATGCTTCTTTTTCGACAAGAACAACAGGAACAGGGGCTTCTGGCGAAACTCGATTGGCATCGCCATGCAGATATCTATCAACCATAATATCGCCGATGATGAGTACTTTCCCCTGGGGAAAGTACTGTATTTTTTGTGCAATAACTGAAACATCTAATGGCGTAGAATCTACAGTATGTAACTTCACTAAAGAAGGACGTGTCATATATATCCCTTACATAGTAAAGCATGTTGCTTTACATTCACTCTAAATAAATCGCGCAAAAACATACATTATCGTTGTGTCTGTATATGTAAAAATTATTTTTTCTATATACTAACACAAGCGTCATACAAATAATGTATGATACTAAACAGCACCAGCCCCAATTTGAGAAAGAATCTTGTGTAACTCATCTTTTGAAGAAAAACTAATAGTGATTTTCCCTTTTGATTCATTACCCGTCACTTTTACAGGCATACTTAGCGTGCTTGCTATACGGTCTTGTATTTGAAAAAGAATAGCGCTTTGTGGTTTTGCTTTTTGTTTTGCCATACCTTTTTTGGTTACTACGTTTTCTTCCATAGTAGCAATATCAAATCCGCCTGTTTCTTTCCATGTGACGGCTAATCCTTCAGCTTCTCGAACAGACAACCCTTTGGCTACGATCACATTTTTTAGCGCTGTTTGTGCTTGCTCATTATCAATAGCTAAGATGCTTCGCGCATGTCCTGCAAAAATTTGCCCTTGAGCCAACGCTTCTTGCACTTCTACAGGCAGGCTGAGCAACCGCAGAGTATTTGCTACTGTTGAGCGGTTTTTTCCTATTTTAGCAGCTAAATCTTCTTGACTCAAAGAAAATTCTTCTTTTAACACCTGTATGCCGAGGGCTTCTTCTATAGGGTTTAAGTCTTCTCTTTGTAGGTTTTCGACTAATGCGGCAAGCAAGGTTTCTTGGGTGGTAAAGGTTCTAATAACTACAGCAACTTTTGTTAAACCAGCTTTTTGTGAAGCTCGCCAGCGGCGTTCTCCAGCGACTATTTCGTATTTATTTGGCTGGCTTACAAGAGGTCGCACGAGTATTGGCTGTAACAACCCTTGGCTGGCTATAGAAGCAGCTAACTCATCTATTGCTTTTTCAGAAAAATGCTTACGGGGCTGATCGGGGTTAGGGACAATATCCTCCAACTTTACAACAGTTGGTGCACTTTCAGGTGCTGCCACACTACGTGTTTCTCTGATAAGTGCATCCAACCCTTTTCCTAAACCTTTCACTTTATTTGACATATATACCTCTTTTATCACTCAAACAGAATTGTCATTCAAGTCGTTCTAGCTTGACTTGAAACCTGCTTTTTGTTCACATACAAAAATCATACCCTCAAAGTAGCTTAGGAAACTTTCCTAAAGCTCGTTCCACTTAAGCGAGGGGAAAATATATAGAATGGCACCACAATAAATATGGGTGCGCACGCTTTACAGCAAGGAGCTTTTAATGCAAAAGGACGAACATCTTATGTACCTCTATGGGGACAACGGGCAACTCCGTGCCGTCATGCTCAGTGCTGAACTATGGGAAAAAAAATCTTCAAAGCTTCTGCCAATAGTGGATTCTTTTTGCACTCCTCCTAAAGAGAAGTCTGCGATTGACCCCACTAAAGAATGGGACATTTTTAAGAAATATTGGGATTTTTCTTACCCTTACAACGCTCAAGTAGAGTGTGGCTCTTGTGGTGCACATGCAGAAGATTGGACCACAGACCCAGAAAACACTTTTTCACTTCGCAGTGCTCAGCTTGGTGGGCTTGCTGTGTTTACTTGCAACAAGTGCTCTACACTTATCCGCAAAAAGCACTTTAAAGACCATATTTGCTTTGAGCACAGTATTCAAAAATAATTAGCTGGTTTTTGGACGGCGTAAAATAACTTCTTTTGCCAAAGCTAAGTACGCCTCTGCTCCACGAGACTTTATATCATAATGCAAAATTGACTTGCCATGGCTTGGAGCCTCTGACAAACGAACATTTCGTGGAATCGTTGTTTCAAACAGTTTATCTGGAAACACTTTACGCACTTCGTTTCGCACTTGTTTTGTGAGCTTATTTCGGATGTCGTACATAGTAAGCACTACGCCTAGTAGCTCCAAGCTTTGGTTTAACCTTTTCTTTACTAAGTCGTAGGTGTGTATAAGCTTTACTATCCCTTCTAGAGCAAAAAATTCGCACTGGAGAGGGATAAGAAGCTCCTTTGCAGCGCAAAAAGCATTTAAGGTGATGATGCCTAAAGATGGCGGGCAGTCTAAAATAATATAGTCATAATCGTTTTTTATTGGCTCTAAAAATTCTGCCATACAAAACTCACGAGCAACTCTATCTACAAGCTCCATTTCGGCCGCTACAAGGTCTGTAGAAGAAGGCACTAAGGACAGAAAAGGAATGCTTGTTTCTTTGATAGCTTCTTTGATTTTATCCGCATCATGAAACACATCATACAAAGTGACTCCGTCGCTATTAAGACCAAGCCCACTGGTAGAGTTGGCCTGAGGGTCGCAATCCACAAGTAAGACACGCTTTTCCATAACAGCCAAAGATGCTGCCAAGTTTATTGATGTGGTTGTCTTTCCGACACCACCTTTTTGGTTTGCTACAGCTATAATGCGAGTCATTAGGGATCCCCTTCGTGTAAATGTTTCACGTGAAACAATGCCTGTTTCTCTTCTTAGCTTCTACCAAACTCTATACGTCATATCAAGAACAGTTTTACAGTAAATGTTTCACGTGAAACATTTACTGTAAAAAAACACGCTTCAATACACCCTAAGCCTCTACGGATAGCCTTACACATCAAGACGTAAACATACCTACCTCTTTTACGCACTTGATCCTCTCTTTTTTACCCGTGTTTTACCAATTCTATCTTTGGCTTTTCCCAAGTTACATTTTTTATTCATGCTGGTTTTTTTTCTTATCACAAAACACCTTGGCCATCACCTCGCATGCGCAATACGAAAAGCCCCTAGTCTCGGCAGCAATATACCAAGACAAGGGGCTTTCTCACGTACTTTTTTATAAGTACTTTATTTTTACTATAGGCTTTATCGTATTTTTGGCACCGCGAGCTTCTTGTCATGAGCCTTTTGTGTTTAGGCACTCCCGCATTTTTACATAAAAGCCGCCTTGAACTTTTTTATTTACTTTACCCTACTCGATAGTATTCTTTATACCAGTCTACAAAAGAAGCGATACCCTCTTCTATTGGGGTGTTTGGTGTAAAACCTACAGCTTCTGTCAAGGCATCTACGTTTGCATAGGTTTCTTTCACATCACCTGGTTGCATAGGGAGCAAGTTAAGCTTTGCTTTTTTTCCTAGGCAGTTTTCTAGCACTTCTACAAAATACTTAAGCTGTACAGTATTGTTGTTGCCTATATTATATAGCGCATAGGGAGCAGAGCTACTTGCAGGATCTGGAGCAGAAGTGTCCCATGCTGGGTTTGGGCAAGGGGGGTGTGAGAGCAAGCGGTATACGCCTTCTACAATATCATTGATATGTGTAAAGTCTCGGCGCATATTGCCGTTATTAAACAATGGAATCGGTTCACCATTCAGTATTGCCTTAGTAAAAATAAACATCGCCATATCTGGCCTGCTCCATGGCCCATACACTGTAAAAAACCGCAGGCCTGTTGCAGGGATAGCAAAGAGATGACTATATGAATGCGCCATCATTTCGTTTGCTTTTTTAGTTGCTGCATAGATACTTACGGGGTGATTGGTTCCATCGTGAACAGAAAAAGGCATATGGGTGTTAAGTCCATAGACAGAGCTTGATGAGGCAAAAATCATATGTTCTACAGGGTGTGCTCTGCACCCTTCCAGTATATTTAAAAAACCATGCACATTTGCGCTTGTATACGCATGAGGGTTTTGCAGGCTATAACGCACTCCTGCCTGTGCCGCTAAGTTGATCACATGAGTAAAAGAATTTTCTGCAAATATTTTTTGCATACTTACATCATCTGCAAGGTCTATTTTTTTAAAAGAAAAGGAAGGGAACTTTTCTAGCTGTTTCAGCCTGTCGATTTTGAGCTGTACACTATAATAGTCATTTACAGTATCTATCCCAACAACAGTATGTCCATTAGCAGCAAGTACTGCTGAAAGATGGTAACCAATAAACCCAGCGGCTCCAGTAACAAGCACGTTCATAAACACCTATCTTTTTATAACGGCAAAACTTGTGAGAGTAGACCGTAAAAAATCTACTGAACTTTTAATAAGCGCTTCATTTGCAATAAGCTCTTCTAAATCAGGCAACACAAGAACCAAACGTCCCTCATATATATTATGCGTAAAAGATGTCCTTGAAGTGATCGCCTCACCAAAAACATCAAGAGAAGAAGATCCCAGCATTAATATCGCTCGAGGAGAAAGTTCTCTAACCCCTTGTAAAAAAATATCACTCTCTACTCGCAAAGTGTCCTTTTCTGGGACGCTAAATGGCCAAAAAACACTTGTTCCTTTTGGCAGATTTAGCTGTGTGATAATTGTCCGCAAACAGGCAGAGCGCCCTGGATTTGCTTGCCCTGAAAGGTCGTACCCCAAATCTTTATAGCTCCATAGGACAGGAGCTGGAGATAGCTTTTTAAATATCGATACAAAAAAAGGCGGCCATTCTGCCATAGGAATATCTTTTTGCTGTACCCGAATATTGGGTATAGCTTGCTCTACCTTTTTTTGCCCTACACCATCCTGTCTTATAGTGACAGCTTGTTGTCCTGCTTGAGGTATTGTTGCATCTAGCGCATGTATTGTAGGGTGAGATACAGCACTTTGAAAATCCTTTTGGTCTATGTGAGGGGGCACATGTGCAGAAAGCGAAGCATGTGAAATGTCGACCTGGGACACAGGGTGCGTACTTGAGGGTATTTGGCTCCCTTGGTGCTGTAAATGCGAAGTGCTTTGATGCTCTTTTGCTTGCAGAGCCGCTGAGTTTTGATGCAACAATGCGCCTGGGGATTGGCGTAAATGTGGAAAAGCTCCTTTATGTTGAGCTATAGAAAGGTCAACAACACCATCGGCGAGAAAAAACCCCACACCTAATGACGCCCATGGTCTGAGCCATTCAGAAAGAGTTACTTTGTACATAATCTATCAAGCAAGCTCCAAGCGAGGGAAGCTTTATCGATTCCTGTAATATGCGTTTCTTCGCCAATAGCTGTACAGATAAACACATTATTTGTAGTAGAGGCAAAACCAGTTCCTTTTTGCCCTATACGGTTACCTACAATAATATCTGCTTTTTTTGTGACAAGTTTTTTTCGCGTTTGTTCTTCGAGATTTGTCGTTTCAGCCGCAAACCCAATAATATACTGCTTGTTCTTTTTACTCGCAAGAGTCGCAAGGATATCTTTGTTAGGAACAAAATTCACAGAAAACCCTGTGGCGCTTTCTGTTTTTTTAAACTTTTCAGCACCAAAAGGCTCAGGAGAAAAATCCGCTACTGCGGCGGTAAAAATGCCAACAGTCATAGCAGCCCACAACTCATTTGCCTGCTCAAACATTTCAGAGGCAGAAATGACAGGATAGGTATGTATACCTTCGGGCAAACACAACGTAGTAGGACCAGTAACGGCATGAACCTCTGCCCCACGCACCCATGCGGCTATAGCAAGGCACGTCCCCATCAAACCTGTGGAAAGGTTTGACCAAAACCGTACACAATCCCATTGCTCTCGTGTAGGTCCCAAGGTGACCATGACACGCTCACCCGCAAGAGTATTAAGGTTTTTTGCTTGTGCACATGCACGTAAAACATGCCAGACAATGGTATCTACAGATGCTAGTTTGCCTGTCCCTTCTTCACCACAAGCGACTAACCCATGCTTTGGGGTAATAACAATATGCCCACGGCTTTTGAGTTTCTGTATATTTTCCTGAGTTGCAGGGTTTGCCCACATGCGAGGGTTCATAGCAGGAGCAATAAGTAGTTGACCTGAAAAAGCCAACGCTTGTGCAGAAAGCATATCATCTGCAATACCATGAGCGAGTTTTGCAATAGTTGTTGCACTAGCAGGAGCAATAATAAAACAATCGCTCCCTGTACCAGGCGCCAAATGCTCAAAAGGCAAATCTTCAGGGCTAAACATTTCTGGATAGACATATTCAGCCCCAAGGCTCGAAAAAGACAGAGGAGTGACAAACTGCTTTGCAGCTTCTGTCATTGTCGTAGTAACGTGTATATCCTGCTTTATCAGGCTACGCAGCAAATCAAGCGCTTTATAGGCAGCAACAGAACCGCATACACCTAAATGTACACGGCTACCCTGTAACGCCGAAAAAGACAACGTGTTTTGCATAGTAAGCCCTCGTACAAGTAATTGAAAATCACTACCCGTAAACTACTCTCAGATTATTGATTTAAAGTTTGGGAATTTGTGCCTGTATTACTATTTGCAGCAACAGGAGTATACTTTGCTCCTGAAACTGCTATGCGTGGAGACACAAATATACGCATATTTGTATAGATAGTGTCGTCTGAAACATAAATAGTGCAAATTCTATCAGCTTTTTCAAACACAAGAACAGATTCTTGCGCCCGCAGCATTGATTTTGCCTCCCATCCTTGACTCAACATATTATCGCGCATTGCAGAGACAAGAGAGTTAGCTTCTACGCGCCCCTTAAAGCGCTGAACTCCGCCCTTCACTCCTCCATCACCGTAGGTAATGACAGATTCGCTAGTAACTTCTGATACATCATGTGGGATAGGTACATCAGGAAAACCAGCAAAATAATAAGGGGTTGAGGGTGGCGGGTCAGAACTAAAGGGGTTAGAAAAACTGCCATCAGATGCACAGCCAGCTAAAATCACAAAGCTAGCTAAAATAAGAATAGTATTAAAAAGGCGTTGCATATTTTCTCCTATGCTAAACATAAAAGCATCATTTCCAAACATTTTCATGTCGCTACGATACATTGAAAGTAAAAAATAGTGAAGCAGCCAATATAGAGGATTATAGAAAAACTGAGCAAACTACGTTTGCTAAACACAAAAAAAAGCATAGAATACAGAGCATATTTGGTCGCCAATATTATTGATGTCCTCCTTTGGTGCTCTTTTTTTAAACCACCAAACCCAGTAACGGAACAACTTAAGAGTACTTGGGATTCCTTGAGGTTCTTATGTCCACTTTTGAAAAATGTTTGCTTACCCTGACTGCGCAACCTAAAAAATGGATTGTAACAGGTGCGGCTGGGTTTATTGGTTCTCATTTAGTTGAGCAGCTACTCCACGCAAAACAAACCGTCATCGGCCTGGATAATTTTTCTAGCGGAACTAAAGAGAATATTGCCCTTATTGAAAAATCTGTCTCCGTAAAAGCATGGAAAAACTTCACTCTCGTACCTGGTGATATCAGGGATTTTTCCCTGTGCCAAAGACTCTGCTCTGAAGGTAGGGTTGACCATGTACTACACCAAGCAGCCTTAAGCTCTGTTACGCATTCTATTAAAGATCCTCTCAGGGTCAATGACAATAATATTACAGGTTTTCTACATATGCTTCTTGCGGCACGCGACAGTAAGGCCACCTTCGTTTATGCTTCATCCTGTGCAGTATATGGAAATGAATCTACAAAACAACAAAAAGAAAACTGTCTTTGTAGCCCTCTTTCACCCTATGCTTTGTCAAAGCTCGTCAACGAACAATACGCTAAAATATTTGCCCAAGCCTATGGATATAAAAGTATAGGCCTGCGATATTTTAATATTTTTGGCCCTCGCCAAGACCCCCATGGAGGATACGCCGCTGTTATCCCACAATGGTATAAAAACCTCATGCTGGGACACTCCATTTATATAAATGGTGATGGTACAACAACTCGTGATTTTTGCTATATAGCTGATTGTGTGCAGGCAAACATTCTTGCATCATGCACCACTAATCCTGAAGCTTTTGGGCACGTATATAACATAGCTCTTGGCAAAGAAACGACCCTTGCTAGCTTGTTTCAACTCATCCAAGCAGACGCACAAAAGAAAACACCTTCCCTTTTAAGCGCACGTATTAAAAAAACACAACCAATACATAGAGATTTTCGAGTAGGTGATGTACATACGTCCTGTGCAGATATCACAAAAGCACAAAAAGTTTTAGGATATGCGCCCAGGTTTTCTATAGAGCAGGGGCTCGACAAAACAGGCGAATGGTCTATGCAACAAAAAAGTAAAAAACAATAAGCTGGTATACCACAAGCCTATTGTTTTTTACTTTTTTCTAAGTCTAAAATATACCAGATTCAATCCGTATACATTGCCTCATTACCCTAAAGGAAGAGTTAACGTTTCTCTCGCTTCTCGCTGGCGTGCTACCACTCGTCGAAAGGTTTCTGGCAACACTCCAAAACGGTACGACCATAATAAACAATCTTTTGCTCGGCATTCACGAACTTCTTGCCTGCTCCCTGCGCAATCTAAGCAATAAAGTCGTATATTCCGTAAAGGCCTTACCCCTTCTTCAATAGGCTGTGTTGTACACATCCGTGTGCTATACAAATAGCAAGTTGTATCTTCGCATACTTGTACTGCTTGAGAGGATCCTCCCTGGCAATCAAGGCAAAAGCGTCGAAGGCTTTTTGCTATTTTATGCGAGAGATGCATTGTCACTAGTTATTACCGCAGCATTTTTTAAACTTCTTCCCACTTCCGCAAGGGCACGGCTCATTACGGCTAACTTTTGGTGTTTCCCTTTCGTAAGGTTCTTCACCATGCATTTTGCCATCCACATACATCCAATCGCCATCTACTTTTTGAAAGTATGCATCTTCTGTCATAATTTGCGCGACATCTTTAACTATAAAGTGCGCAGTAAAAGAAACATACCCTTCATTTTCTGTTTCACCAGGGGTTGCAGAGTGTACTTCTAAGGTATCCCACTGCACGTGAGGAGACCACTCTGCAAGCTCATCTACAGATACACCTTGGCGATAATCTGGGTGTACTGAATCAACTAAAAATTGCAAACTTTGTGAAGCATGAGCTGAAAAACGTGCCCGCATTAGCTCTTCAGGAGTTTGGGCCTTTTTCTTTTCTAAAATAATCGGTTCACAACATTTTGTATATAAATTGCCTGACCCGCAATAACATTTTTGAGCTGTCATAATTAAATTTCCTCCAGAAAGATTGTTATGTTTGTGCCAGATTGTGGCTAGCAAAGCAAAGAAAAAATTACTTAACTCGCTAAAAACTATGGAATAGCAGGAGTTGCATAAACAGACAAAATAGGGTTATAATATTCCTGTTTACGTCTAAGATCTTGCTTAGCTTACGCTGTTTGGCTTATCGTGCACATTCCAAGTAACTCTTTTTTCTCCATGTTTTCCTTATTAAAAAGCACAAACGGCCGGTAACTTTTTTTAAAAGAAAAAGGCTTTGGGTAATTATGGATGAAAATAGCAGCATAGAAAAGAGAAAACACCTGCGCTTGCCACGCCCATACAGGGTACAAGCTAGAGAGCTTGTTTTCCCTATAGCTAAAGACCCGCTTATTGATACTAATCTCTATGATATTAGTAAAGGCGGCGTTTGCATAGAGTCACAAAAAGCACTGACTGTTGGTACACAGCTACAAGTAAGTGTACACATACCTCTTCTCAACAAGTTCACTAATGGCTTTTTTAAAGTATACGAAAACGATGCTGAACAATACTTCCAAGCTATTGCAGAAGTTTCATGGGTAAAATCACTATCTGGCGTTTACCTCATGGGTTTAATGTTTATAAACGTAGATAATGAGCTCTGCAATGGACTTGAACGATTGATTAACAAAGCTTTTGAAGAAATAAGAGAATAAAAAATGCGCTTTTAAGCGCATTTTTTTATTCTCTTCGAACAAAGCTACATCCGTAAAAAAATTCTCGTAATGGAGAGTCCGCTGGTGTTGTTACTTCTTTTTCAAGATCAAACTGTGGAAAATTTTGACAAAACCACTGTAATTGTTTTTCATTTTCTTCAGGATGCACTGTACACGTAATATATACAATTCTGCCTCCAACATGCACCTTTGAAGCAACAGTTTGCAAAATAGCTCGCTGCAACTGTACAAGAGCTTTTACATCATCTTTTGTACGGCGGATACGGATTTCTGGATGTCGTGCCAAAGTTCCAAACCCAGAACAAGGAGCATCTATAACAATAGTCCCAAAACTTTTTGCTACGTCTGCCAAAGCGTGTTCAAGCGCTTGAGAGTCTTTTCCATCCGCAGAGATTTTTTTGACTACTGTTTCAGATCCTAACCCTAAGCGGTGCATTTCTTCTTTGAGGTTTTGCAAACGAGCTTGGGAAATGTCACTAGCAAGCTTTACTTCCACTCCTCGCTCTAAAAGAGCAAAGGTTTTTCCCCCTTGCCCACTGCAACAATCCCACACAGGGCCCGCCCATGTTTCTGGCTCAAACTCCTCAAGGAGCATAAGAGCCGCAGCTGACTGCTGTGAGGCAAACCCTTCTTGTATAGCCCTGTACAGAGTTGTTTGAGCTTCATCTGCCACAGGTGTATCAAAATGAAAAACATGCTCAAGTGCAGTGGTTTGTACATATGGGAGAAGCTCTGCGCGCACTGTAGAAAAATCTTTTTGCCTATTTAGTCGCAATCCAAAAGGCGCTGCTTTTTCAAAAGCATCTAAGTACTGTAAAGTAGTTTCCTCACCATAGGTATCAAACCATATTTCCACGAGCCATTCTGGCATACTATGTAAACAGGCAAGCCGAGAAATTGTATCTGGAAAAAATGTGTCATAGAGGGTTTGGTCAAAAAAAGAATCTCGCTCTCGGTCAATGGAGCGTAGTACTCCATTGGCTACTCGGCTCAGCGCTAGGCCAAATATTTTTTTCACATGGGTTACATAGGCATCAACAGTGGCATAGATAGGAATACGCGTGTAAAAAACCTCATAACAAGCGATTACAAGCATTATTTGCATTTCTTGAGGCAACTTATCAAATCTATTTAAATATCGCCTTAAAAACCATTCCAATCGTATCAGTTTTCGCAAAGATCCATAGGCTAACTCTGTACACAAATTTCTATCTTTTACAGACAGTTTGGAGCGTTGCAAAGCCATATCAAGAGTCGCCTGTATGCCTGACTCTCCATGCACAATTTTTTGTACAATATAACTTGCAACTGTCCTTGCATCAGTAAAAGGAATTGCGTTCGTTTTTTCTTTTGAGGATTTTGTGTTTTTATATGATTTTTGTTTCATTAAATAATAGTCATGGAACATATATTCCTGTTTGTTACTAGAGGTTAATAATAAATCGGTTTTATATTTTTTGTATACTCAGGTTGTATAAAAAAACGAATTGCTTGCTCTATCAGCACAGGCTCTACCTGTGTATTTTTACAAGGCCCTTCTGGGCGAGTATTTAAAATACCAAAAACAGGTAAGGGATACGTGTCTTGTATACCTGAAGATAGATCTCGCTCACATGCTATTGCCAGAATCAGTGCGGGACGAGTTTCTACTACAATACGCCTCGCTATACTTCCCCCAGTAGCTATCGCTACTGCTACATTGTAGATTTCTTGGATAGAGAGCAAGCTATCTATCGGGCAGGCCCCACAGCGTTTACACATTGCTAGTCGATAGCTCACACGCACAGGGCAATGAGAATTTTGCAAACAATGCGGCACAAGAATAAGTAGCTTTTCAGGAGGTATGCTTTCTTCATGAGTGAGGGTTATTTGATTGTTTACCTTGATAAATGAGCGCCGCACTTCTGTTGCGTTAATACCTACCATGCGCCCAACCATTTCCATCACTGGTAAAAAACAACGTATGGTTAAGCCACGGATCCTACTAAATCCCCAAAAGATTTTATTAGTAGATATCTGCACAACAAGCCCGAAGGTAGCCCATACTATAGTAAGGATGCCAAGAGCTAATAAACAACCTGTAATAATTGGCACGCTTGGATGGATATTACCAAATCCAATATAGGGAATAATCCAACCGAGCAAAAAAAGCAGACACAACAAAAATGCTGTTATACACACCAGTCCTATAAAAAGACGTTTACGAGGACGGTTTTGTAAATCAGCATTGGACATAAAGGGAACTTCTTGTCCATCTAACGTTCTTTTTACAGAGGTATACAGAGGTAAATGAAAATTATTTTGAGAGCTCCCGCTGAAATTTTCATCTGATGGGTGTCTATCTTGTTGATTATCTGGCATACAGTCACTCTGTCAGTGGCTTAGAATAATACAAGTTATAGCGTTTGCTAGACAAATTTTGCATCTGGAAAGCGAGTAAGATAGCCATTATAAAACGCTTTACCATCCATAGTTTTTTTTCCAGCAGGACGTAGATGCGTAAAAGCGTACCATCCATCGCCACAACGGACAAGTAGGGCATCTCCATACACTCCGGCAATAGCTCCCGGAATATTACCTTGGGAAAGTCCCTCTTCTGGAAGCTCCCCTGTATACGGGTACATACCTGGCTCAAGAGTAATGGCGATAGGGCTTTCGCCTTCTCTTTGAAGGGTTGCTTGCGCAGCTGGCCACGGCGTTACACCGCGGATATGTGCATGTATTTGCTGTTTATTGTGCGAAAAATTTATAACACCATCTTTTTTGCTAAGCATAGCAGCATACGATGAAGCAGAGTCATCTTGAACAACAGCACGAATACGCCCTTCTCTTAAACGCTGTATTGCTTCTAAAAGTAGCTCTGCCCCTGCATCGCTAAGCTCATCATGCAACGTAGCAGCAGTATCGTTTATATCTATCCCCAATGCGCGTTGTAGCAATATAGGCCCTGTATCAAGCCCTGCCTGCATATGCATGATAGTAATGCCTGTAAAGCGTTCTCCATTAATAATCGCTCGCTGAATAGGAGCTGCACCACGATATTTTGGTAAAAGAGAAGCATGAACATTTATTGGAAGTATAGTGGGAATATCTAGAATACTTTGGGGTAAAATAAGCCCATAGGCCGCAACAAATAAAAAATCTGGCGTAAAGGCAGCCAAGGTTTCTCTATCGGCACTATCGTTAAAATTTTTTGGCTGGTACACTGGCAAAGAGTTCGCTAATGCGAGTTCTTTAACTGCTGGTGCTTGTAAAGCTTTTCCCCGTCCTGCTGGCCTATCTGGTTGTGTGTAGACAGCAAGAACATTCACTTGTTGTGAATCTACTATTTTCTGCAAAATATTAGCTGCAAAGTCTGGAGTCCCCATAAAAATAGCTGTGGGAAAGCTTTGATCTTTCATTGATGCACCATTACTTTTTCTTTTTTTTCTCAAACTTTCGAGCATACATAGAGCGTTTTAGTCGACTGATATGGTCAATAAACAACAAACCTTCTAAATGATCACATTCATGCTGCAAGCAAATAGCTTTTAGCCCTTCTGCCTCTAGAGAAATTTCCTTTCCTTCCAAGTCAAGAGCTTCTACCCGTACTCGGTCAGAGCGGGTTACCTCTGCTGTAAAGTCTAGTACCGAAAGGCAACCTTCTTCATGCACTATTTCTTCGCCAATCAAGGTTATCTTTGGATTAATGAGCACCAGTAAATCTTCTGGTATATCTGGCCCACTAACGTTTACCACAACGAGCCGAATAGCTTCACCTACCTGAGGAGCAGCAAGCCCTATACCATCTCTTGCATACATAGTTTCCACCATGTCATGTACAAGTTCGCAGATAGTTGGTGTAATTTCTACTATTTCTTCTGATATACGCTTTAGCCTTTCATCAGGAAATTGGAGCACCGGCATTATCATAAAACCCCCAAAAAACTCATTAATAAAAAAGATACTAACGGAAAAAATACATATTTTCTACTATTGGATATCGACATTTTCCTTAAAAATAAGAAAAGGCCCGAAGGCCTTCTCTCAAATCATGCATAAGTTACTTAAAACTTTTGTAGCGTCCAAGCCACTCTACCCGCAATATACTTTTGACAGTCTTCAAGGGGAAGAGAAGTCTCAGGATGTTCCTGATTTTCAGACCGCAAAATAAGCTTTCCGGCCTGCGCATCAACAAATACTTTTTTAATCACTAACCCCTCATAGGGTAATAGTAAACCAAAAAATTCCCCAGATACTGGTTGCTTTACAGTAGAATCAATTCCAATATAAGCTCCCCTGCGAATAAAAGGTTCATTCGCAGCACTATCTAAGTTAATCACCAGTAACCCTTCGAAAGCATATTCTGTTGGAATATGCAGCTGCCCTAAATGCTTTAGACCTTCTGAATCACCAACAGGCGGATGCGAGGAGTACACAGGAACAATAACGCTAGAAGCGCTATTAGCCCCATATGCTGCTGCATCTTCATACATAGCCCCATCAAGCGCATCACTTAGCGTATAGCCTTGCTCTGTGCGTAAATACATAGGGCCTGTACCTTTTTTTAACCAATCAGGGTTTAAGCCAAACTTCTCAAAAAGTTTCATAAACCAGTCTGCTGGCACAGAATCACGCCTTTTGGCATCCGATATACTAGATTGCCGTATCTCCAACAACTCTGCTAAAGCGACTTGCGTCCGCTTATTCGTTGCGTGTTGAATTCTATCAAACACTTTATCAAAATAAGTCACAATGCTCTCTCCTACTGCCCCGCCCACATACCTATTTTGTGAGGAGCTTAATATTTTAACCAACTTTATATAAAATAAAGTCCCCCTTAATCAGACTACTTTAATCAAATATAGCGTAGATGAAAATAATCAAGGGTTTTCTGGTTAAAAATATCTTTTTTTCTCTATCTTCCTAAAATATCTAGTATAAAAGACAATAAAAAAGCACTAGAGTAAGTGCTTTTTTTATAATTATGTTTACTTTGCTATTTAAAGTACTTCAACAGTGGATTGTCGTCTGAAAGTATTACTTTAGAGTTTTCTTTGAAAGAGGACTTATAAACTTCAAGGCTTTTTGTAAATTCATAAAATTCTGGAGCGCTACTTAGCGCCTCCGCAAAAATGCGAATTGCTATGGCATCTGCCTCACCACGAATAATTGTGCTTGTTTTTTCGGCTTCAGCAAGAATAATATTTCTTGTTTTTTCAGCAGTAGAGCGTATATCCCGGCTCGCAGATTCTCCCTCTGCTCTATATTGATTTGCCATTTTTTTTCTATCAGCGTTCATTCTTTCGAAAATAGCGACCCTGTTTGGCAGGTCAGATCGTTTAATACGAACATCTATTATCTCTACGCCGTGTACAGAAGCTTGCTTATTTGCACGCTCTAGTACATCTGACATTATCACGGTTCTTTTGGTATCAACAACATTCTTTAATGTTTCGCTACCAATTGCTGCGCGTAATAAAGAGTATACAATATTTTTTAAGCGCTCTGTTGCTACAGCCTCAGTGCGTAAACTTTCATAAAAAGTTAAGGGATCAGTAATACGCCAGCAAGCATAGTTATCCACTTCAAAGGGCTTCATGTCAGATGAAAGGCTCAATGTTTTTGGGATAACAAAAGTCAAAATTCTGTTTTCAAATAACACAACTGACTGGATTAAAGGGATTTTGAAGTTTATCCCTGGCTCACGCACAGGCAAAATAGGCTCTCCCAGCTGGAGTACTAGCCCTCTTTGGCGTTCATCAACAAAAAAAATACATTGTGATACGAGAAAAAGAAAAACCACTACAATAATGGCAACTATTGGGCGAGCGGAACTTTTCATCGTGCACCTCCCCCTATACTTGTGCCTGTAATGGCAGGTAGTGTCGGATTCGTACGGTCAAGGTTCAAAAAAGGCAGATAGCCACCTTTAGTTGCACCGTTATTGAGAATAATTTTTTCTATACCAGGGGAAGAAAAAATATCTTGCATAGCTTCTAAACGCATTCTCTTTTCAGTTATATCTTTAGCTTTATTATACTCACCGACCATAGCAAGAAAACGGTTTGCCTGCCCTTCTGCTCCCAGAGTAACCTGGCGGGCATACCCTTCGGCAGCGTTTACCATACTTTTAGCTGTACCATTGGCTACAGGTACAATTTCATTTTGGTAGGCTTCTGCTTGGTTAATAATACGAACCCTATCTTCACGCGCGCTAGCGACGTCTTTAAACGCCTCTGCCACTTCAGCAGGAGGCTGTACGTCCAAAAGCTGCACCGCTTGAACGTGTATACCACAATCATAGGTGTCTAAAATTACTTGTAAAACATCTAACGCACGGATTTGGATTGCCGCACGTGAGGCTGTCAAAATATTATCAATATCGTTTGCACCGACAACTTCGCGCATCGCAGCCTCAGCTGCTATGGCAACCATGGCATCTGGGGCTTTTACGTTAAACAGATATTTTCGCGCGTTTTCGTGTACTTCTCCGTCCTCGCCCAAGTTGTACTGTACGTTAAACTGCATATGGACTATATTTTCGTCCCGCGTAAACATACTAGACTCTTCTGCTTTTGCTTGAGATGCAAATTGAACACTATCTGAAGATTGACCTAATACAACTGTGCGCAAAAGTCGCACGTTTACAATTGTACTAGATTCAAAAGGATAAGGTAACCGATAGTGTGGCCCATCAGCTACAGTTCGGTTAAATTTACCAAACCGTGTAACTACTCCGACTTCACCTGTGGTAACAATAAAGATACCTGAGGCAAACCAGAGCAAAAGGGCAACAATTACTAATGGTGCAAGAGAGCGACCTTTTCCAAAAAAAGATTTCAGTTTATTGAAATCAACTTTTTCAAAAGGATCTCTTCCATCACCTGGCTTATTGCGCGGCTGCCTCTGCCTTTTCTCTTGTAATTTTTCCCAATCCCAGCTCATAGTTATCTACTCTTATGCTACTCCACTTTCTAGGTCAAGCATACTGTCATCTATATTTACATCATTTGTTACCAAGAATGTACATCTTAAAAAAAGCATGTTAATTTCTTGTGGATTACTACACCGAAAACTTTATCTATGCATAACACACTAGACATTAGAAACACTACTAAAAAAAATCACTTTCGTGGCTTTGCACGGCTCTTAGTCCTTTTTCTAGTAGGCATCGCTTTTTTTATTAATGCAAATAGGCAAATCACTTTTATAGTGGATAATGAAAACGATGCTATTGATTATACTAATACTTTACCTGACGGAAGTGTTGCTCTCTTGAGCATATACCAAAAAAACTTTAAAGAGGCTTACGACATTACACTGCTTATCAAAATACTACCTGCTTCTATGGAAAAAGAGTATACCACCCCACAAAGTACAAGCAATTTTATCTCTATTGTTCTGTGCCCTGACAATAAAACCGTCACTATCACTACAACTCCCTTACTTAAGGCTGCTTTAGATAGCTCTTTTATTGATTCGCTGGCTACAGAGCATATATCTCCTGCGTATGAGTCTGACTCCTGGGCTGATGGACTTTCTTCTGCCCTTAATACTTTAAACTCCCGACTGCTCGAAATTATACCCCCTCAGTCTTAAGGAACTCCACGTGACTAATTCTGCTTCACAAAAAAACTCTACCACCCCACATTCTGTCACTATATATACTGATGGCTCATGCCTCGGAAATCCTGGCCCTGGCGGTTGGGCTGCAAAAATTATTTATCGAGAAAATGTTAAAACCCTATCCGGCGGGTTTAAGTTGACTACAAATAACCGGATGGAAGTTTATTCGGCAATTGTTGCCTTACAAACTCTTACAAAACCTTGTATCGTCAATATTCATACAGATTCTCGCTACTTATGTGATGCTGTAAAAAAAGGGTGGCTCACCTCATGGCAAGCTCGAGGCTGGAAAAAAGCTGATAAAAAACCTGTGCTTAATCAAGATTTGTGGGAAAAACTACTCCCCGAACTTACAAGACACCAGGTTCAATTTTTTTGGGTTGAAGGGCATGCAGGGCATGCAGACAACGAGGAAGTAGATACCCTAGCTCGAACAAGCGCATCCCAAAGCAATCTTCCACCTGATCTTGGATATCAACCCTAGATTTTAACCGCTTGCTATTGCTTGTTTTTGTTGCTTTTACTATAAAACTTTTGCTATACCTATACATTAGTAAGCATTTGCCGATTATCTTTTTTTTAGTATATGTTCTTTTAAGGAAAAAACCACATGATCACAGAGCCTTTTGTGCTACAAAGTAAAACCCTTGGTGCTCTTTTAGATGAAACAACAGCAAAATACCCTGACGGTCTTGCTGTATATTATGTAAATAAAAAAGTCCGCCAAACGTGGAAAGAATTTTCAATTGCTGTTGATACCCTAGCAAAAGGACTTATGGCTCTGGGGGTTAGGAATGGAGAAAAAGTAGCTTTATGGGCTACTAACGACCCCCATTGGCTCACACTCATGTTTGCCACAGCAAAAATTGGCGCTATTCTTGTACCTGTAAATACCAGCTACCGTAGCGAAGAGTTAAAATACCTCTTTACCACATCTGATGCTGAAACTATCTTTATTGGTAAAGGGTTTCGTGACCACAAGTTTTTACATACTCTTTATGATGTCATACCTGAGCTAACCTCACAAGAAGCAGGAAATGTAAAAACACCCACTCTACCTATGCTAAAACGTGTTGTTAGCCTCGAATCTGAGCCACAAAATGGTGTTCTTTCTTTTGACTCCATCATGGCTAAATCTACACAAATATCAAACGAGGAATATGACAGCCGAAAAAAAGAAGTTTCTCCTGACGATGTTGTTAATATGCAATTTACCTCAGGAACAACAGGATTTCCCAAAGGAGTAATGCTTACCCATACTAATATCCTCAATAATGGCTACTGGATCGGGTACCATCAAAACTTCTCCCCCACTGATGCTGTCTGTCTGCCTGTTCCTTTTTTTCACTGTTTTGGCTGTGTTCTTGGTGTAATGGCATGCGTCAACCACGCAACCGCTATGATCGTTTTAGAGTCTTTTGATGCTAGTATCGCACTACAAAGCATCCAAGAAGAAAAATGCACTGCTATATACGGTGTTCCTACCATGTTCCTTGCTATGCTCGAACATAAAAACTTTTCTAAAACAGATGTTTCTAGCCTGCGTACAGGTATTATGGCCGGCTCTGTCTGCCCAGAGCCACTCATGCGTCGCGTTATTGAGCACATGAATATGAAAGAGATTACTATCTGCTATGGTCTAACAGAAGGTTCACCAGTTATGACACAAACACACGCGGATGAAGAATTTACCCGCCGTGTAACTACTGTTGGACGCGCTATGCCTGGTATAGAGGTGAAAATCGTCAAACCTGATAGTACCATTGAAGTACCACGTAATACTGCTGGTGAAATTATCTGCAAAGGCTATAACGTCATGAAAGGGTACTATAAAAATGCTAGTGCAACAGAAGATGCTATCATTGATAACTGGCTCTACACCGGCGATATAGGCATCATGGACGATGACGGGTATGTCATCATCACGGGCAGAAGCAAAGATATGATTTTACGTGGTGGGGAAAATATATACCCACGCGAAATTGAAGAATTTTTAAGCGGAATGCCCTCTGTCCTAGACGTACAGGTTGTTGGTGTTCCGAGCCGCCTATACGGTGAAGAAGTAGCGGCCTTTATTATACCACGCGAAGGGCAAACTATAACCGCTAAAAACATTAGAGACTTTTGTAAAGGACGTATCGCTTGGCAAAAAGTGCCCCGACATTTCGCCTTTGTAAAAGAATTTCCACTAACTGCAAGCGGAAAAATTCAAAAATATTTACTCCGAGAACAAGCAACAGAAATGTTTACCCAAACAGAAAAAGAATAGTTTTAACGACGAACAATTTATACATTAGGGGACGTTGTCCCCGTTAATCCCTAGCAGGGAAATAATTCTCCTGCACCCTCATTTGCCCTTAGGTACACGCTATATCTCGCTACTAAACAAAAAAGGTACTTTACACGTACCTTTTTTGTTTAGCTATATTGTACTCAATTCAATCACGGTTCCAAGGGGATAATCCCCTTGGTGGTGGGGTTTGGGGAGGCAAAGCCTTTCCAAAAAAACTACTCTTTTCTATTTTCTTAGGGTCTAACAACGCGGTCGAGGATTTGAACATCTGCGGGGAGGAAGTAAAGTTGTTTTGCTTCTTCTTGTGTGACCCAGCGAAGCTCTTGTCCCAATAATGGGACTGGTTCGTTAGTGAAGCTTAAAACGTGCATAAAGTGGAGTTCTACAAACAAATCAGCGTAAAAATGTTCCATTGTTTCAAACACTTTTATTTTTCCGCATTCTATTCCTAGCTCTTCTTCCAGCTCACGGCGCAGAGTTTGTTCTAATGTTTCTCCAGCTTCTCGTTTACCGCCGGGAAACTCCCAGTATCCGCCACGTGGGCCACCTTTAGGGCGTTCTGCTACTAAAAAGGTATTTCCGCGCCAAATAATACCTGCTGCTACTTGCACTGATGGAATAGTCATTTTATTTTCTCATACAATTTTAGCATATTAGTTAGTTCGTTACTTGTCCGATTTATTTGAAAAATATCCTTCATTTGTAAGAATGCGCTTTAAGCAATAAGGGAGAAGGCATTTATTGAGGAAAATAAATACAAGACCAAAGGGAATAGCAAAAATAAAAAATATTTTTATAAGCGTAAAAGTGTCAGCTGTTTGTTGTTCTATATTAAGGACTTTGAGTAAATATTCCAAACTAGTAGGAAGGATAACGCCGCCAAGCAAAAAAGCAAACACTAATACAATAGGATGCAATACGGCACGGCGTACATATCTTTGTCTTTCTGCAGGAGCAACATTTTTTAATATAGGGTATCTTGCAGCAAGATATTCATTTTTTTTAGTTGTTTTCGTCATAATTTTATGGGGTTAAAGACTCTACAATGCTGCATATTTCTGCTGGATGTATTGCTTCTTTATTTCTATATAGCTGAACAATTTCCAAATAATTTTCTTTATTTGTCGCAAGCTCCATAAGGACAAGAGTATATTTATCACTATCTCTTTTTTCAGGCTGTTCTATTGTCAGTTGCCAGTTATCCCCATGCAGTTCCCAGACCATTGTAAAATGCTCTGGTGCTGTAAATCCATACACAAGCTTTGCTTTTAGATCATTTATATTTAATCGCCCTCTACCTCTAGCACTGGCACTTGTATATTTACCATCAGCTGTTTTTGCGATGAGTGCGAGTGAAAAATATTCTCTGGGTGGCTCGTTGTCTTGGGTGGTAGCTCTTAGTTTTGTAACAGGAGCAGCTTCTTGTAGATTATTTTGTTGTTTAGGAAAAATTTTAACTATTTTTCCAGATTTTTCTTGTGGCCCATTTCTTGTGGTTGTGGAAGCGATTGTTTCTATTTTATTTGCTAAGGTGGTTACAGTTTTTGCAAGAGTATTGGTAATAGTATCAAGATGATCTAGGCGTTCTTGTAAAGAGTTATGTTTTTCAAAATCTTTTTTATTTTTTGTATCAACAAAACCTTCAAAGTCATGGCTATTTAAGCCCAACTCTTCCAGCTGTGCTTCAATGGTTTGCATGCGCTTTATCAAAGTTTTTTGTTGCTGCGCCATGGTAACCATACCTTTTGCCATATTACTCATACCTTGAGATATTTCAGTACTCCCTGTATCAATTGTCTTTTTTTCTTGTATAATGTCTTTATTTATCCAAGAATATTTTGTTGCGAGGCGTGTGCGTACTTCACTTACATTCATACCTGTTTGAAAAAAGTCGCGTATATCTGTGGCTACAACAAAAGCATCGTTAGAAAATCTGATCGGTTTTCCTTGGCTTATAACAGGAATACACCCAGGAAATTTTCTACGGTAGCTTTTTATAGTTGTTTCCGAAACGCCAAGAGCTTCGGCCAAGTCTCTGTGGGTGAATGTTGTAGTCACAAAAAATTCTCCTTTTACAAGGCTACAAAGTAAACACGTACCTCATAAGCACGTATACAAAAAAGGATACTTGTCCTTATAAAATTCTTAGTAATGTCATATAATATTACACATATGCTATATTATAATACTTATAAAATATAGAAGTTCTATTTTACAGCAAAGAATCTCCGCGTTGGTATGCAGTTATATCTTTATCGCCAGAAATATATTCTCTCCAAATATCTCTATCATTTTTAAATTTCACTTTTTGTTCTTCAGTAAGTGCTTTTGCTCGTGGTGCGAGAATTTTTTCAGGATTTACCCATTTACCATTTTTTTTCATCCTAAAATCTAGGTGTGGCCCTGTTGCGTACCCAGTACTACCTACGTAGCCAATAACATCACCTTGGGAAACAGCTTTCCCTTTTTTCATACCTTTTGCAAATCTGGACATATGAAGGTACATAGTTTCAAAACCTTCATGGTGCTGAATTTTTATATAGTTTCCTGCACCTTTATCGCGTCCTACAAAAGTAATACGTCCATCACCAACTGTTTTAATAGGAGTGCCTTGCGGTGCAGCATAATCTATCGCAGGGTGGGAGCGCCATGTTTTTAAAATAGGGTGTAGTCGATTTGATGAAAATCCTGAACTAATCCTTGTAAAAGAGAGCGGTGCTTTAAGAAAAGCACGGCGTAAACTATCACCATCTGCATTAAAAAACTGGTCATTACCAAAACTATCCCTATGGGCGTATCCTTCTACAACTCTTCCTTGGTTTGTAAAAGTAGCGGCTAACACTCTACCATACCCAAAAAATTTACCGTATCTATATCTTTTTTCAATAAGTACAGAAAAAGTATCCTCTGCTCGGATATCCCGAATAAAGTTTACTTCCCACGCAAAAATTTCTGCTAATCGTACTGCAAGAGCAGGTGTTTCACCTTGTTCTGCCATGGCATTAAAAAGGCTAGAGGATATAACACCTTTTACATAAGCAAGCCTTGTATCAAAATCTATTTCTTCGGTAACAGCACTAAAGGCAGTTCCTTCTTCATCACGAGTAACAATAAGCTTTGTTTCTTTATCTATCTCGTAGATAAATTTAAACATATCTTTGTCATCCTGGTATACTGAGTAAGGCTGTCCTGGCTTAATTTTGTGCAAACCAAACACATCCTTACACGCTGCTACCATGGAATGAATATCACTTGGTTCAAGCCAATCTTGGAGAATAACACTTACAGTATCGCCTGAAGAAACTTGCCCTTCAAAAACACAATCATCCTCTCGAGGTTTTCCTTCTATTTTTCCCCCCATTTCTTCGGACTGTTGTTCTTCTTGATCAATATCAGAAAGAACAGTCTCTTCAATAGCTAAAATAGGATTTTGATCTGTTGGAGTATCATCATCAAAGAGATATATCCCAGCAAAAACAAAAAGAGACAAAATAGCAATAATAATAGTCGTACGAACAATAAGTTCTGTTACTTTTGACTTTTCGGTGAAAAGGGGAGGTAGTTTCAGTTTTTTCATAGAGAAAGTGTATAATATTTTTTAGTAAGTTAAAAGATGCCAAATAAAAGCTCATTAGAGCACACAATTTACTTTTACAGATAGCATCTTCAAATAAATACTTTTTATCGTACCACTTTTTACAGGTGACAGCCTGTATAGTCAAATACTACTTTTCCGTTTTTTGGCTTTTATTATTGTAGATTCTGGTATTATCTGCTACTGTAACCACATAAGAAATTGGCTATTTATATATGTAAATAGGTTTTTATTTCACGGAATTATTCTTTTTTTATATAAAAAAAAATTTATAACTAGTTGTTTTATTCGTAGTATATATGGTGAAATGTTCTTTATTACGCCAGCACTTTTCTTCTCAATATTCAAACCAAGAATTACAACAATGGTTTGATCCTTTAACTATCATAGAAGAAGACTCTAGTTGTATTCGAGTTATTCTCCCCCATAAATATTTTGCAGATTGGTTTATGCGGGGACCATGTATTTTGTTTGAAAAAAAACTATTACAATTACACAAAGATTACTCTATAACATATAGTATATTTACAAAAGGCGCTCATTCACCACAACTGGATAAAGAAAATTTTCAGAATAATAATTATATAAGTATCCCGTTAAACGTAAATTTAAAACAAACTTTTGATACTTTTATTATTAACAAAAAAAATTCATTTCCGTTTGTTACGGCAAAAAATATAATAAAAGATTATTCGCCTGCTCCTTATACACCGCTTATTATTCACGGTGTAAGTGGCTCTGGAAAAACACATCTACTTAATGCGATGGTCAATTATTTTATCCAGTCTGGGCAAAGTAAAACATATTTTTACGGTACAATAGAAGAATTACTCAAAGAAACCTTTGTTTGGGATGGATTATATAATAACTCGGTTTTTTTTGTCGATAATGTGCAAAGTATGCTTGATAATAGTGCATTACAAAAAAGGTTTGTTTCTTTTTTTGAGTATATTTGTGCACAAAGAATTTTGCTCGTTTTATGTATGGATATAAATCCTGCTACTTGTAACGGGATATCCCAGCGGTTACGCATGCGTTTAACGAGTGGGTTGCTTGTAGAATTAAAAAAACCAGATTTAAACGTTCGATTACAGTATATACTACGCCAATCGGAAAAATTAGATGTTGCAATGACTAAAGAGACAGCCCTTTCTTTAGCATATAAAAACTATGATTTACGCTCGATTGATGGCACTCTAACTGTACTTAAAGCATACAGAACATATACTCAACAGCCTGATACAGATGCTACACTTATTTTAGGAACAGACACAATACAAAAAATTCTCACTCCTAGAGAAATAACAAGGCAAGTAGCTAAATTTTATTCTATTCCACTAGAAGATATTATTGGAAAGAAACGAACAAGACAAATCTCTTATGCACGGCAAATGGCGCTCCTCTTATGTAGAGAACTTATTGGCTTGTCATTAGTACAATTAGGGCACTTTTTTGGAGAAAGAAACCATTCTTCAATATTATATTTATTAAATAAAATTCAAGAGTTACAGAAAAGTAACAAAGATACGAACAATAACTTTCAACAATTGAAGAAATTGTGCCTAACTTCTGCATAACTTAACTTTGTGTGCATAAGATAATGATAAAGAACAAGGGTGTTCGCAATTATTCACTAAAAAAATTAAATAAAACAGTATGATACATTGGTTACAAACATTTAAACAGCCCCTACTATAATAAAGGAGATAATATGTTTCTTACTATATTTAAAGAAGATGTTATCGAAGGTCTCCAAAAAGCTGCCAGTATTATTCCTCAAAAATCAGGTGCAGCATATTTGCGTTCTATTTGGCTCAAAGCCGAAGGTGGCAAATTAGAAATATTATCCACTGACTCAAACATTGAGTTTAGAGGTTCGTATATTGCCGAAATTACAGAAGACGGCTTGATAGGTGTTCAGGGGAGGGCTTTTGTAGACTTACTTCGTAAGCTTCCTACTGGTAAGATAGAGCTACAAACAGACGCAAATAGCCCTGTTTTACATATTATTCAAGGAAGACGGAAGTATAAACTCCCAACAAACGATGTAACGTGGTTTCAGAATTTTTCTGATTTCCCTGAACGTGGTGCTGTAGTGTGGTCAGGCGACTTTTTACAAGAATTAATTGAGCGTGTGAGTTTTTGTATTGGCGATGATGGCGGTGATGCTATATCTTGTATGATTCTCAAACCTGCAGAAAACGAAAAAATTGAAGCTGCTGGAATGAATGGCCATCAATTTGCCATGACTCGTTTTAAAAATGATGATTTAAGCGCTTTATTGCCTGATAATGGGATACTTATCCAAAAAAAATACCTTATTGAGCTTAAAAAATGGCTCGGTAACAATGAAATAAATATTAATATTGGTGATACACGACTATTTTTACGAACAGAAGATAAAAAAGAGAGTTTAAGTATTCCTCTTTCAACCTATCTCTACCCAGATTATAATATATTTTTAAGCAGGTTAACCACAGAAGGTTCTTCAAATTTAGAGCTACAACGTGCAGAAGTTCAAGAAGCTTTGAACCGTATAGGTATTTTTAACACTGAAAGTAACCGTTGTACCTATTTTGATCTTGAAGAAACAGAAGTGCATTTAACCACATCAGGACAGGATACAGGTTCTGCTTCTGAAAGCCTTGATGGTACATACAGTGGTGATATTAAAAAAATAGCTTTTCATACAAATAATTTATTAAGTATACTAGAACACTTTATCTCTGATACACTTCAGTTTGTTTTTACAGGTACTGAAGGTCCATGCGGTATTCGTGGAGTAAAAGATCCTGAATATCAGGTTATAATTATGCCCATGAAAATACTGGAAGATACGCAATTTAGTGAGGAGCAGGTCTAATGTCTGGAACACAGGCACAGCAATATAATGCTGATAGTATTACAGTTTTAGAAGGATTGTCAGCGGTACGAAAACGCCCTGCCATGTACATTGGTAGTACTGATGGACGTGGGTTACACCACCTTGTTAACGAAGTAATTGATAACTCCATCGACGAAGCAATGGCAGGATATTGTACGCATATCCGTGTAAAAATTCATATTGATGGAAGTTGTTCTGTTTCTGATAATGGACGTGGTATCCCCATCGATATTCACCCAAAAGAGGGTGTGCCTGCTGTCCAGGTGGTTATGACCAAACTACATGCTGGTGGAAAATTTGATAACACTAGCTATAAAGTTTCTGGTGGCCTGCATGGTGTTGGGGTAGCCTGTGTAAACGCTTTAGCAGAATCTCTTGAAGTAACTATTCGCCGTGGTGGCTATGTGTATACCCAAAAGTATTCACGCGGTGTGCCCCAAACAAAATTAGAAAAAGGTGAAGAAACAACAAGGTCTGGTACCACTATTCGTTTCTTTCCCGATGATGAAATTTTTGAAGAACTCGTATTTTCTTATGAAACCTTACGTAAACGTATAGAAGAACTTGCTTACCTTAACAAAGGTTTGGAAATCGAATTTTCTGATGAACGTACAGGTGATAAAGAAAGCTTTTGTTTTGAAGGTGGTATAGTTGAGTTTGTTAAAAATCTGAATGCAGGTGATGGTGGTATTCATGGAATTATCCATGGGGAGGGTGAATCAGATGGCGTTTCAGCCGAATTTTCACTCCAATACAACGCAAGCTACAAAGAAAATATCCTTACTTTTGCTAACAATATTCGCACAAAAGAAGGCGGTACACACTTAGCTGGGTTTAGAACAGGTCTTACAAGAGCTATAAACAACTATTTGCGTAACTCTGACTTGGCAAAGAGAATTAAAAACTTATCCGGTGATGACGTTCGTGAAGGGTTAACAGCTGTTATTTCTGTGAAGCTTGCCCAACCACAGTTTGAAGGGCAAACAAAAACAAAGCTTGGTAACAGTGAAGTTGCAGGAATGGTGGGAGGTATTGTGTATGAAAAACTCACAGCCTTTTTCCAAGAAAACCCAAAAGATATTAAGCTTATTTTAGAAAAAGCTATTGATGCAGCAAGAGCCCGTGATGCAGCAAGAAAAGCTAAAGATCTTGTGCGGAGAAAAGGTGCTCTTTCAGACAACGCTTTGCCAGGTAAGCTAGCTGACTGCCAAAGTAAAGATCCAGAAAAATCCGAACTGTACATAGTGGAAGGAGACTCTGCTGGTGGCTCTGCCAAACAAGGACGTGACCCCAACACACAGGCTATTCTTCCTTTGCGGGGTAAGATTCTTAACGTTGAAAAAACACGTTTTGATAAGATGCTCGCAAGTAAAGAGATTAAAGCACTTATCACAGCTATGGGTGTAGGTATTGGTCTTATAGGCGCTGAGTCTGATATAGACCTTTCAAAGCTCCGCTATCATACAATTGCTATTATGACAGATGCGGACGTTGACGGTGCGCATATTAGAACGCTGTTATTAACGTTCTTTTTCCGCCAGTATAAAGAGCTTATTGAACATGGCCATTTATATATAGCCCAACCTCCTTTATACCGTGCTCATGCTGGTAAATTTGAAAAATATATCAAAGATGATAATGAACTAAATTCATTTCTTTTAGAGCGTATTAGTAAAGCTGTAAGTATTGTTACTGAAAACAATACAACTATTGCAGATACAAAAATAATTACTCTTGCTGAAAAAATAGCCACACTCCGTGGTCGTAAATCCGACATGAACAGCCTTGGAGTAAGTAGTAATCTTTTTACCTCACTACAGCACTATAAAACTCTTGTAGATCCACAATGGATACATGGCGAAAATGAAGAGCTTACTGAATTTAGAAAGTGGGTTTTTGAAGGTGGTTTTTCTCTTAAACAAGTTCAAGAGTCTATAGATGATGAAATTATCTACAAATTAGAGTTTGAAGATAGAAATGGTCGAAGAACTCGCTTAGGTGAAGACTTTTTTGCTTCACGCTTATACAAGCAAACTTGGGAAAGCAGGAATGCCTTACAAGAAAAGTATGGTGGAGTAAAATTTGTTATTAAACGTAATGAAAGCGAAATTCCAGTAGAAGGATTTTTTGCCCTTGAACAAACTTTGTTTGAAGAAGCCAGAAAAGGTTTGAACGTTCAACGGTATAAAGGACTTGGGGAAATGAACCCAGAGCAGCTTTGGGAAACAACTATGAATCCTGAAAATAGAATACTGTTACAAGTGACTATCGATGATGCTGAAGAAGCTAATGATGCTTTTGAACAGTTGATGGGTGATAGAGTTGAGGCACGCCGTGAATTTATTGAGCGTAACGCACTTAACGTTCATAACCTTGATATTTAATAAATAAAAATAGTTATTGTATTGTATATTTTTATTTATACTTTTTAACGTATTAACAACAAAAGAAAATTATGTCTGATAATCCAAGTATTAGTATAGAAAAAGAATTACGAAAGTCATATTTGGAATATTCTCTGTCAGTTATTATTGGCCGAGCTATTCCTGATGTCCGTGACGGGCTTAAACCTGTTCACCGTCGTATTATGTTTGCTCAGCATGAACTTTCTAATACCTATTCTAGAGCACCCAAAAAATCTGCAAGGATTGTTGGGGATGTTATAGGTAAATATCACCCACATGGTGACTCTGCTGTTTATGATGCTCTTGTGCGTATGGCGCAAAACTTCTCCATGCGAGATACTTTGATAGAAGGCCAAGGTAACTTTGGTTCTATCGACGGTGATTCTGCTGCGGCAATGCGGTATACAGAAGTACGTATGTCCCGCTTGGCAGAACAATTTTTAGCAGATATTGAAAAAGAAACTGTTGAATTTAGAGCAAACTATGACAACACCTTAGAAGAACCAACAGTATTACCAACCCGTGTTCCAAACCTTTTGGTCAACGGTTCTTCCGGTATTGCAGTAGGAATGGCAACGAATATAGCTCCTCACAACTTAGGTGAGCTATGTGATGCTTTGTTTGCACTTATTGAAGATCCTGACTGCACAGCAGAAGATTTGATGGAATATGTAAAAGGTCCAGATTTTCCAACTGGCGGTATTGTCTATGCTGGTAAAGGTTTGCGAGATGCTTTAACTACAGGTCGTGGATCTGTAAAAATACGCGGTAAAGTAGAGTTAGAAGAAAGGAAACGTGGGGAATCTATTGTTATTAAAGAAATTCCCTATGGCTTAAATAAATCAACTCTTGTTGAAAAAATTGCTCTTCTTGTTAATGAAAAGAAAATAGAAGGTGTCTCTGATCTACGGGACGAGTCAGACCGTAAAGGGATACGCATTGTTATAGACGTAAAACGTGGTGCTATTCCTGATATTATCATTAACTCTTTATATAAATACACACAGCTTGAATCAAGCTTTGCTTATAATATGCTTGCTGTTGTAGGTAATAGACCACAACTCCTTAATATAAAAACAGCATTAGCGTATTTCCTTGAACATAGGCGCGAAGTTGTTATTCGGCGTACTCGTTTTGATTTACGTCGGTCAGAAGCTAGAGCGCATATTTTAGAGGCGTTACGTATAGCTTTAGATAATATTGACGAAATCGTTGCAATGATTCGTCAGTCTAAAACACCACTCGAAGCAAAAGAACGCTTGATAGCTCGTTTTGAATTTACTGAAATTCAAGCGCAATCTATTCTTGATATGCGTTTACAACGCTTAACCAACTTGGAACAAGAAAAACTTTTAGAAGAATATACCGAACTTTTACAACGCATTGCATATTTTATTTCTATTCTCGAAGACGATAGCGTACTAAAAGGCGTTATTCATGCTGAAATTACAGAACTTAAAGAAAACTTTGCAACACCAAGACGGTCAGATATCGAATATTCCTCAATAGAAGGTATTGATATTGAAGACCTTATCCCTGATGAAGATGTTGTAATTACCCTTTCTCGTCGCGGATATATTAAGCGCACTACCCTTGATAACTACCAGCAACAAAAACGTGGTGGCAAAGGGATAGCTGGCTTGAATATGGGTGAAGATGATGTGGTACAAGACTTTCTTACTACTTCAAACCACCAATTTCTTTTGCTATTTACCAACAAAGGACGAGTATATCAGCTTAAAGCACACCAAATTCCTGAGGGAAGTAGAATTGCAAAAGGTGCACATATTGCCAACCTCCTTCCCCTTGAAGCAGAAGAATGGGTGGCAACTGTTCTTTCAGTTCGAGACTTTTCTCCAGAGCAGTACTTCCTTTTTGTTACGAAAAAAGGAATGGTTAAACGGACAGACGTTTCACAATACGCAAAAGTTAGAAAAAGCGGCATAATAGCTTTGGGACTACGTGAAGATGACGAACTTATTAGTGTTCGTGAAGTCGATGATAAGAGCCAAGCTATTTTGACAACTGAAAACGGTCTAGCTATCCGCTTTAATTGCACAGATGTTCGTCCTATGGGTCGAAGTGCTTCTGGTGTAAAAGGTATAGCCCTACGGAGTACAGATGCTGTGGTAGCTTGCGTTATTGTTGAAGAAAGCGATGAAGCATCTATCATGACTATCTCAAAAAATGGGTATGGAAAACGTACTAGACTTGGGCTATACAGAGTACAGACCCGTGGTGGTAAAGGAATAATTAACTTCCGTGTAACACCAAAAACGGGAACCGTTATCGGGGCGATGCCTGTTGAAAATAACGATGCACTGTTACTTCTTACTTCTATGAATAAAATTATTCGTATAGGAGTAGACGATGTACGTAGCGTCGGTAGAGCAACACAAGGTGTGCGCCTTGTCTCTCTCGAAGATGGTGCTTCAGTTGTTGGCTTTGACCACCTTGATGAAAGTACCGAAAAAGAAGAAGAATGAATCAGCAAAAAAGCTTGAATAATAACACTACAACAAAGGAGCGTAGTAGCCCCTTTGTTGTAGTGTTTCTTTGTTTTTTTTTACTGTTAACAGCTTGTAATAATAATAGTAATATCTATCAAGACGACCTTGCTTTAGCTGATCAAGCTTTTGAAAAAAATGATATCTCTGATGCAGAAATGTATTACGAGCGTTTTTTACGCAAAAATCCAACCTCGGAAAACCGTTGGTGGGCATGGAATAGACTTTTAGCTATTGCGTTAAATATTCGCCAGCAAAAAAATAGTGCAACAAACTATATGGAAATAATGTTGGAGGAATACAAAAATGATGCAGATCGGCGCAGAAGCATTCAGCTATCCTTAGCAACCTTATATAGTGAGCTAAGAAATCAAGATAGAGCAATACTTTTGTGGGAAAATCTTATTACCGACTCCACAACACCCGATGAAGTAAAAGCAGAAGTGTATCGTAATCTAGCCCACGCCTATTTAGGGAGGCTTAACTTTGCTGATACAAAAATTTCTTTAGAAACCTGTCTCACTCTTAATGTAAAGGAAGAAATGAAGGGCGATTGTCTTTTTGATCTTGCTGAAGCACAAATTTTAATTGGTGAACTACAAGATGCTGAACAAAATTTACAAAAACTCTTAGATATCCCTGCTGGTAAAGGGCAAAGAGATTTATTAACAAAGTTTATGCTGGCTGACGTGTTGGAACAACAAGAAAAACACGAAGAAGCTATTGCACTTTTTACAGAGATAAAAAGCCGACATCCTAATAGACTCGTTGTTGATATGCGCATTGAAAATTTGAAAAAAATAATTAAAAAAAGAAAATAAAAAATAGCTCCAAAAGGGAGCTATTTTTTTGGGTACCACACTACTATTTTTTATAGAGGACATGATGAAAGAAAAATCAACGATTTCTCAGCTGGATTATTCTTTTGAATTTCGCCATTCACTTATTGGGGCACAAATGTTTTTTGTTGCTTTTGGTGCATTAGTATTAGTTCCTATCCTTACTGGGATGAATTCTAGTGTTGCAATGTTTACTGCAGGCATAGGGACACTCGTATTTCAGCTTATAACCCGGGGGCGTATCCCTATATTTTTGGGTTCATCCTTTGCTTTTATTGCGCCTATTATTCATGGAATCCAAACTTGGGGACTTCCTGCGACACTTTCAGGACTGGCTGCCTCAGGGGTTATCTATATTTTTTTAGGTACCCTTGTCCGCTATAAAGGTCCAGGAATAATTCAACGACTACTCCCACCGATAGTTACAGGCCCTGTTATTATGGTTATCGGGCTTTCTCTCGCTCCTGTTGCTATAAATATGGCCACAAGCAGTACTGCGGCAAATGGTGTTGTCCTCACCACAAGTAATACGTTATTTATATCCATGGCTGCGCTTGCAGCAACTATCTTAGCCTCTATTTTGGGTAAAGGCATAATCCGGCTTATTCCTATATTATTCGGGATAGGAGTAGGGTTTGCCGTCAGTTTACTGTACGGGATTGTCGACTTTACACCAGTAGCCAATGCACCATGGTTTAGGATGCCAACTTTTACTTTTGTACAATTTAATATTGAAGCGATTTTTTATATCGTCCCAATAGCAATTGCTCCTATTATTGAGCACGTTGGAAACGTTGTGGCTATTGGATCAATAACAGGACGAGACTATGTAAAAGATCCAGGGCTAGATAAAACACTCATAGGCGATGGCGTTTCCATTATGTTTGCCTCAGTTATTGGCGGGCCACCTAACACTACCTATTCAGAAGTAAGTGGCGGTATAGCCCTTACAAGAGCCTTTAACCCAGGTGTTATCACTTGGGCTGCTATCTCTGCTATCTGCCTCTCTTTTATAGGAAAGCTTGGAGCATTTTTAACCATAATACCTGAACAGGTAATGGGCGGTATAATGGTGCTCCTTTTTGGCGCCATCGTAGTAGTAGGTATAAATACCCTTGCCCAAGGACGGTATGACCTCATGAAACCTAGAAATATGGCTATCGTTGCAGTTATTCTTGTCTTTGGCTTAGGCGGTATGGTGCTAGAAGCAGGGAACTTTTCTATGCATGGAATAGGGCTTTCAGGCGTAACAGGGCTGGTGCTACACCTAATTCTTCCAAATCCTAAAGAAGAAGAAAGCCAGGAGTAGAGCTATTTGCTATATACATTCGTTAGATAGAAATTAGATAGCTAAAAATGCATATAACAGAGTAAAGCGCCCTATAAGCTAGTAAGTTTATCCTCCTTGCAAGGGCTGGGGACTCACATCGGAAACAAAAAAGGTA
>JARJEC010127336.1:0-12233 GCA_030264575.1 Tachinus sp. AB-2021
ATTCCTCACTTATTCTTTCTTCAATATATAGTGAAAATGGCAAGAGGTGAGTATGAGTTATCGTTTTAAAAATAATTGTGTATTCTATGTTCGTTTGCATGCTTAATGTAAATGTCACAGAATGAAATGACATTATGCTGCATTTATAAATGGGACGAAGTTGCTCGCCTAGTGGTTCGCACGAGCAACTTCCAGACTCGTATAGTGTTTACATATGTCCGGGAGTAGCAGAGCGAGCGCGTCATTAAATAGAGACCACAGAGATAGATAGAAATAGAAAGTGTGACTTCTTCGCTAATATTTTATTATTCAAATTTTAACTTTGTTTCATTAGATGCATTTATTTTTGTCGATATTTAATTTGTGACAATTAAATAAGTTTTTAATTAAAAGCTATATTATTAATTTTTATATTATAGTAATAAAGTAATAATAATTGGGTCGTAAATAGTAGTACACTAGTTTGCTGTTGAATAGAATTCAAATCAAAATTGCAATGTTTTATTTCTTTTTGTTGTTTTATACACAGTCTGCTTGTATTGAATTTCCAAATTAACACATTCTTTAAATCTGTGAATACGTTTTATTAAATTATTTGATTGCAAGTTTTTCTTTAATTGTGATGTGTATTAAAACACATTTATACTTTAACACTTCATTGTTCAAACAATGTTTAGCATAGAATACCAGCTGTGCTCGAATTTCTAATTATCTCCAAAGTTCCGCAAACTTAAATAATTACTAAATCCTTGAATTAAAATTATATATAAATAAAATATCAATATAGAACTAATATATGTTTCATTTGTTATAAAAATAATCATTTTTATTGATATTAATGCATTTGTGGCAATTAAAATCATTGTAAAAAATATTGATCCACACATTCTTTAAAACTGTGAATATATTTCATTAAACTATTTCATTTCGGGGGTGTCGTACCACTCGAGGAGCTTAGCACGGTCATCCGAACGCATCGTGTCCGGACAATAGAATTTTATATCAGACAAGGGTCGAACATAGTTTGCATTCTCTCTTTGTGTTAAACAGGTGCGGAAAGTATCATTTTCAAATGCTTTAGGAAGTTTTGACAGCGCCATGGGGAAATAATTTAGTGAGTCAATAAAATTCACATTGTCCATCAGTACTTTAGTACCCCGCATATTTAAGTCCGGTTCCATATCGGTTTTTCTAGTACAAATTTTAAGATAGACTGAGTGTCAAAAGATTGAGAATTGTGTGCGATACACATGACCTTTTTATAACTTCGTCGCACACCTAACAAATACCCTACAAAATTATGAATAACGTTTCTTTTAATTACGCAATGTCGAATTTCGCACTTTTCACAGAAATTTTGTTCTGTTTTGCTATAACAGAGGACACAGGACTGCTGAAATACACATAAGTTTGGTAGTGCATGGTAGTCTGTTTCGTTGTTTAGTTTAGTTTCCTGACGTGTCTCCAGGTCATAAAATACGAAAACGAATTTGTCAATATATAATGTGGGAAACTTGACCGTCATAAAGTTTACAAAATATTTCCCCGCCAACACGCATGTGATCTCTTTTGATTGTTTTTAAACATTCCGTGCATTTTTCAGTGTCTGCAAATTTTGTTTGTGTGATTTTGAAAACACTTATAACCCCAAAACGACCAATTGCAGAAAATATTTATTGCTAGTTCACAAGGTGGTGTCCGTAGGCCGGACATGATGCTGCACAAAAATGCTAATTTTTATGATCATGTGGAGTACGGCATGTCTCACAATAATAACCGCAAGGAAATGCTGCAGTCGGTGAGGTAATTACATTATAAGGTCCTCGTGGAACAATAAATTTAAATTTTGAGAGCCTGAGTTGCCGTCATATATTATTGTATCTCCATACTTATACAGCACTAATTTAAATTCCGGTCCAAAATGTTGTTGAAATTGACGTAACTCGGGTATTCCACATCCGCCATTTTTAAGTAATACAACACCTGCTGTTTCCATCAAATAGATTGCTGCTTTGTCTTAAGTTTTGCCTGTATTGCGGAGCATCTTGTGGTAGGCACTTGATTTGGTGACTCATGGTTACTACCAGAGCTCGGGAAAGGCACAGGTTATCTTGTTGATAACAATAAAATCCGCCTTTTTGTGCATTCCTCATTAGAGCTGAAATAAACACGGGCACGTACTTTCCCTCGTACTTGAGGCATTTTGATGGTGGTTACCCCAAGATAAAAAGAATCTGTGTTCATTCTTTCCGAATTGCTCTGGAAGATGGCCCCCAGCACCTTCCATACCTCCTTCATAGAAACTTTAAACACCTCGAGAAATCTCATCCAGCTGGGAGTCTTTTCTTTAAATTCTCTACAGCAGAATATGAATCCTACCTGGTCGATAGGGTTCCTCCTTGGCAGTGGCACAGAGCACAAACTGCTCCACAGCATCTCTTACTTACTGCACCGGATTATCNTCGATCTTTCGGCCACGTACACGAAAACAACGTATCACGGTATATAAATCTATAATTATCTCGTAATTTTCCATTGTAATGTATAATAATTGTTAATGTATAAAATTTGTCACTGCTGTCTCTGTCAACAACAAATGATGATTGAATAATATTGCAAGCAGGAAATATATATATATATATATATATATATAATTGTAATGTATAAAATTTGTCACTGCTGTCTCTGTCAACAACAAATGATGATTGAATAATATTGCAAGCAGGCAATATATATATATATATATATATCATAAGGATGGTTTCGACCTCTAATATGTGGTATATATTCATTATTAGAAATAAATAAAACAAAAATTACTGTTTTTAACCACAACAATTTTATTTATTAAAAATTAAATTATAGGCGACTCGAGTTTCGACTTGATAATGACATTTATTGATTAAGTGTGTACATAGATGTGATGATGTCGGCATTATATGTAATCTATTAAATTCCTTAACACAATAAAAGAAACTCATTTCAGCAATAATTTTTATATGATTGTTATAAATGTTTACTTAATAACTAGTAATATTAATTTTATAAGTTTATTTAAATTTAAATATCATCCATTATTATTATTTTATGAGCCCCGCTGCTGCTGCTTAAGCTGTTGCTTATGCTTATGCTTGCTGGCCGCTACCCTGTCAACTCTCAATTGCCATCCACTATTGCATTTTGCTTATGCCTTTTTTAAATCTTGAAAATCACTTCTCAGTGTCACCAAAAGGAGCGCAGAACCCCCATTCCAAAATGGCTGTGACGTCATAGGCGTCTGTGATGTCATGTCTGGACCAAGTATCAGAGTACTTACTTGCTTATATACATTTTCACTCCAATTTATGCCTTTTAGTATCCTTCTTTTGCGTGCTTTCCTTCTTTTCTATTTTGTTGCACAAAATTCCTTATTTATGTTTGTATTTGTCTTTCCATTTTTTTAAATCTCTCTTTGCTAGTTTTATTTGTTTTTATAATTTTTATTTTTTCATTGTAATCTTTTATTCCTGCTAGGTTCATCACTTCACCATTTTCTTTCTTGTACATTTCCTTGCGTTCAACAATAGTTGTTTTAATATCCAGTTTTTTCGCAAAAAAATCCATATTTTTTCGCGTGATTTCTACCTTCCATTCTCTCTTCTTTTTTGTTTTTATTTTTGTTCTTCTTTTCTTTCTTCCCGATCGTTTCTTCGTTGTTTTCCTTTATCTCTCTCCTTTCATTTCTTTCATGTCATCTTTTATTTTAGCTATATCTTTCTTCACCTTATTCATTTATATCTTTTTTGATATCTGGCAGCATTGTTATGTTTTTTTCATATTGTTTTCTTCTACATTTGCTTTGTTTATTATTATGGGTGATCTAGACAAAGTTTTGCATTTTTTAAGTTGCTTGCTATGAAAATGAGGTATTGTGTTCGAATTTATTTCGTTTATTGGTCATTAGTCAACAATAATAAATAATTTACTCTTTAACTTTAAGAAAAAACTAAATAAAAATCAAAAAAGATCCACTTTGTGGAGTTGAGTGTGCACCCCCACATTAGCTTCAAATTACTACAAAAATTTGATGCGCGCCAAAGAGCAAAGAAGTTGTAAATGAAATTTAATGATTCTATCCAAGGTTTTGATATTATTATGGTTTTAAAGCTTGCACTAAGCAAGATTTAATTGCATTTTTTTAATAAAATTAATGAAAGTGTTCCAAATGATGTAAAACTTGTCTATCGTAAAAAAAACAATTTAGTCGTTTGTTGGTTATGCAAATTTTAAATTTAGTTTGGAAAGACAATTGGGGGCATGGAATCGTTCAAAATTTGTTGTAAGAATCCAAAAACGTAATTAATTCTTATCTAGTCCAAGCCTTCAAGCCATAATATTATCGAAACCATGAAAAAAAAATAGAGGTAGTGTCTGTACATTGCTTAAAATCACCCCGTTTTATAATATTTCACAAATGCCATCGCGGAAGCCTTCGCTGACAGATACTCATCATTAAGCTACCTATATTGAGTTTATAAATCAAATCAACATATTAAACACTGTTGTTGACCTTACAAAAAATAATCAGACCTTCTCATAGTTCTTGGGCATCGCCAATATGGGTAATACCCAAAAAATTGACGCTTTTAGAAAGAGTAAGTGGAGAGTGGTCATCGACTACCAGAAATTAAACAAAAAAATCGATATCCTCTCCGAAACATCCCAGAATTACTGGACAAGCTTGGCCGGTATCAGCATTTCACTATACTTCCCTCGCTTCCGGTTTCAATCAAATTGAAATAGCAAAAATATATCTAAAACTGCCTTCAATACAGAACAGGATCATTTTGAGTTCCTGCGTATGCCTTTCGGATTGAAAAACTCTACTACTTTTCAAAGAGCTATGGATAATATCTTGAGAGGCATCCACAATGAAAAATGCCTTGTTTATATGGATGATATAATTATTTTTAACATCAGCTTACAGAAACACCTAAATAGATTAAAAGAAGTGATTGATCATCTAAGAGAACCACATTTTAAAATCCAAATAGATAAGTCTGAATTCCTTACAAAGGAAGTGGCTTATTTGGGTCATATTCTAAATTACCCTATCCCCAAAAACCACCAAACAAATTAAGGGTTTCCTTGGACTTCTCGGTTATTACCGAGAGTTTATAAAGGATTTTGCAAAATTAACAAAATTTATTACTAAACTGTTAAAGAAAAATGCTATTATTGACATAAATAATTCTGAATATAAAAATTGTTTTGAATTGTGCAAACATCTTTAAACAAACGAACCCAATCTCTCCAATATCCAGATTTCACAACCATTTATCCTAACAACTGATGCTAGCAATTACGCAGTTGAGGCTGTCCTGTCACAAGGCTAAATTGTAAACGATTTGCTTATTGCATATGCTAGCAGAACTGATTCCGAAACAAACTACTTGACGATAGAAAAAGAGTTATTGGCAATTGTTTGGGCCGTACAATATTTTCGACCATATTTATTTGGCAGAAAATTTGAAATTGTATGTAATCACAGACCATTAGAGTAGTTGATGTCGGTTAAAGAACAGAACTCCAAATTAGTTAGATGGCAGTTGAAATTATCAGATTATAATTATAACATTGTTTATAAAAAGGGATATAAAATACAAATGCTGATGCGCTTTCACGCATTGAACTTAATACAATGAAGAAAATGTCGAAATAATTGATTTCTATACAGAAAAGAGAACATTTATTTTACCCTAGAGATAATAAGAAATGCTTAGAATCAATGATTGCCGAAATTGATGATTATGACAAAAACAAGACAATGTCAATTTGAAAATAATTAAATTATAATTTCAGAAGTAGCATAAGCCCCTTTGAATCCAACATCCAATAAACTTTTTAATAATAAAAAATACGTACTTTTCACAAAATGACTAGATATAATAAAGATAATTAATAAAGACATATTAAAATTTATAAAAGAATATGTAGCTCCAAAGGTAAAATATTACCTCTATTTTGCAAATACAGTATACAAGAAATTTTGTCCTTCAAAAATATTTTAGAACCTCAGAAATTCTATTTGTAAAATGTACTGAATATCTAACTGATGTAGAAGATGACGATCAAATCGATGAAACAATTAAATTGTACCATGAATGTAAAACCAATCATAGGGGAATCCATGAAACGGAATTGTAATTAAAATGCTGATTCTAATGGCCCGATCAACGCTAGTCTATACAAAATTATGTTAACAATTGTGAAATTTGTTCAAATTGCAAATACAATAGAAATCCTTTAAAATTAAGATTTAATATAACACCAATCCCGGTGCAACCAATTGAGATAACGCACGTCAACTCCATATCAATAGAAGGTACTAAATTCCTGACAATAATAGACTCATTTTCTAAATATGTATACTCAACTATACAGATGAGTTTGCAAATAAATTAATTAAGCTTTTCTCACATCATGGTAGACCAAAACAAGTTATAGCAGATAATCATTTAGAATTTAAAAATATTGTTATTACAGAATTATTAGAATTACATAGTCAAATTACACTTTATAGTTCCCAACATCCCCCATTCAAATAGCACAAATTCACTTCACCTTGTTAGAACACATTCATTAATTATGTAATCTCTCATAAAAAAAAGGTTAAACTATTATATCAAGAAATAAATATGACAATCTTGGAGAAGATTAAAAATCTAGGTAAACAAAGTGAAACTCGTAAAAATTTACCAGAAATACCGGAAAAAATATTATTACGCTAAACCAAATCATAAGGATTTGTTTATAATATTAGTTAGACTTAGAAAATTCTGTATTAAACATAAGATTAGTAATATAACAATACCTAGGTTAGGCTGCGGATTAGACCGCTTAGATTATAATAAGGTAAAACTGATGCTTCAGTATATTTTTAAAGGAATAAATACGACTATAACTGTTTACCACAACACATAATCTGACAATTCTCTTGCAGGCTCCTCCTCGTCGGACTGACGCTAGGCTTGGAAATAAAAAACATAATTCAAAATTTGGAAATACCTCCAATAAGTCTAGGTTTAGCAAAACTAGATAACTCATTTCCTCTCTATTCCAATAAATTACGAAAATAATTTTGAACTTGTTTATCTAAATCCAATAACCTCTAAATACGAATCAGAATTTGTAACATCATAACAAAAATTAAATACTTGTTAAGGTCTTGAAAATAAAATATTACATCTAAATCACTTATGCACCCAAGGTACTAAACATTATCAATGTCCTGATTATCTGATGGGAAATTTTACTTCAATTATAATACTTGCACTATTATTTTTTTCTATTTATAATTATCGTATTGAAAAGAGCAAGAAAAACATTAATTTTCTCATTTTATTTAAATGAGGGTAAAATCGATCTACAGGGCAGTTTCCGGCCGTATAATCTGAAAAAATGTATGTAGTACTTTTAGTACCAAAGAATTGAATTAGCAACAAAAATGTAACATATTTTAATCGAAATAAATAACGGACACTGGAAATCTTATTTCCTTCACTTTTACTGCGTCAAGATTTAGCTTGGGTTCAACTGTTTCTGTTATATTCTAGTGTGATTTAAAAAAGTCTATTAAATTTTAAGTAAAAAAAATCATTTACACTGAACATTGATGATTAACTTTAACCCGAGTATCGTAAGTAGAAGAACATGAAGAAGAACATGACGTTCTTTCTATTTAATGTCATCCAATTCATAAAAACTAATTATAAATAATTATATTGTATTATGTAGGAATAAGTATATACTTACAAGCAGTATATGTTTTATTCCGAGATCTTTTTTCCAATCTTTCTTTAAGGTATTAACACAGATCTCTCCATTTGCAGCCACATTGGGATGAAAAATTTTTGTAAAAAAGAATGCTTTTGGTGGAGTTTGTGGAAAATCTTTTCCTAGAGTAAGTTTTACTTTGAACATACCACATGAATATGGAGTACCTAAAAAAGTTTTTATTAAGAATAATTACAATTATAGTTATTTAATCTATCGATCAATTATATGTTAATAAACAAATGAGTGATAGCGAGTAAGTGCCTTAAATAGGTATTAATTGCCCATTAACATACGAATTGATTACAACATTTATTCATTGATCAATTCTTAAAAATCAAAATTTATTTTGTGAGAAAATTTCAAATAATAAAATAATCTATAATTATCAAAATTGCATTGACTGCCATTGATATTACACTTGTCTTAAATTTGTCAACATAATATAATATAATCAAAAACATCATCAAAATGTCAAAATAAAGGAGTTACTTAATTAAAATGTGTATTAATGACGTTGATTAATGCATCCTTCTTTAGGCAAAATAATTCATTAATAGTCAACAAAAAAATATATTTGCATATATTGCATTTCATAATTGAAATTTAATAACAAATTGTATTTGATATTAAATAAATAACAGCCAGGTTCAAACTAACTCTAACATATTTATATGTATAAGTTGTGTGTAGCACATAAATTGAGATCTAAAAGCATAGACAAATATATACAAATAGACGTTACGGTTACGCGCTTGGCTTGGATGACGCAACTCCACATACACATCTCAATTATGCCAGAGCACTCTAGGCTATAGAGACGAAATTAAAATAGGAGAGTGGGCAGGATATTCAAAATATATTAAATTATCAATTTATATTGTTTGCATAGATGATGATGTTTTATACATTAAAAACACCTTTAGGAATTTTTAATATATGTGGGATGGAAATGTGTCCTTGCAAACTATTCCGAAAGATTATGAAGTATGTAATAAATTTAATACTTTAATGCTCTTGCTATCACAAAAATAATAAAAAGTGTTAGAAAGCGTAAGGTTTTTAAACGCAAGCGACACGCAAAAAAACACTGCATGAAAAGGAGCCTAATGCATCGTTGTGACTTGTGATCGCAATAGTATTAAAGTATTAAATTTATTATATAAACATTTAAAAACAGATTAAACCAACATATAAGAGATTGCCAAATGAGATCGGAAAGAACCGCCTTATCCGCTCCTCATACCATAGAAGGCCATCTTTTCAATTTTAATCAAACCAAAATCTTAGATATGGAACCCAACATTAAAAACTGTGAGTGAAATGTTAGTGAGTGAAATGTTACACATTAAATCTAATAATACGTGCACTTTTAATACAGACACTAATAATTTAAGCAACATTTACAATAACCTAATTAAAAATTAAAAGCAGTAATACAGAGAGATGAGATGAGGCTTATTGCGTATCAAAAATATTATAAGTAATGGAATATGTTATGTCATCATAACATGCAAAATATAGCATGTGTCAGACATATATTTAAAAATTGGTATTGCGTATCAAGTAACGTTATGTGTGTTGTTAGTTTTTCATGTTAAAACAGAATAAAGTTTAGGTAACGAATTAGAAGATAAACATATGTAATTCGAATGCAATGAACAAAGATACATTAAATTATAACGTTTTGTCAGATTTGACAATTAAAACTGTTATAGAAGAATAAATTAGTGCAGCTATTGAATTTAAATTATTAGTATCGGTTATTAACGGTGTTATGAACATTAATAAACAGACTCTCACTAATCAACCTTTTTGTTAAGTTAACTTTTACGTCTAGAATATTACATTAGAATTTTACTAAAATTAAAATAATGTCCTGATTCAGAGTGATGGGCTACTGAAGCAGTATTACTTAAATTATTAATGACAATCCAATCTATGTCGGCCGATACGATTTACATTACATCATCAATTTATGTTCCCAAAGCTATGTTTCTTCTAAAGAAAGCAAAACCCTTTCAAATAAAAAAAGGTCAGATTGTCGAACAACAAAATTTATTTATTAAATTGCCGAAAATCGAATTTGATTCTTCCGCATATTCAAAGAAATTTTAATTGCACATACATATATTTATTTACTAATAGTATAATTACAAGTAAATTAGATAAATTAATTAATTTATTCAAACGCAAAACAAACTAAAAAAATTGTAAGCATTTTTTGTAATTAAAAAGAATTGTTCTGCATTCAATTTTATGAAATGAAATCCTTTTAAAACATAAACTAATGACAATTTATAAAAAAAATAATACAGAATCAAATTAAAAAACTTGATAAATTGAAAGATGCTAGATTCGGTGGAGATTATAAAAGGGAAGATAATCATATGTCCACAATGACTATCATAGAAAAAAACACAGACGTTTCTTTGCCCCCTTATGCAATTTGCATATTAGAAAAGGAACCTAAGTTTGTGTTACCTTATTCACAAAAAGACTTTCCGGTTTACCCTATTATAAAATCCATAGAATATTACATCAATGACAGACCTAATTATATTGACAAGGACGAGTTAAGACTTAAATTATTATGACAAACCATTTATCGTTATTAAAAAATAATAGTAATTCAAATAATAAATTCAATTCTAATGTCTTAAAGGATTTTAATTTAACAAAAAAATTCTTAAAGAACACCCCTGAATTATTAGTCACAAAAGCAGACAAAGGAAAAAAGACAGTTTTGTTATATAAATCTGAGTACATTTTATTAAAGAAAGAAACTACAGCAATTTTTAAAAAATCTGCCAATGCTCTTGTTGTAAAAGTAAAAAACTTGCTGATTCAAACTATATTTTAAATTATTAAAATGTAGAAATTCAGTTCCTCCTAAATTGTATGGTTTGCCAAAAATCCATAAGAAATCCTGACCTTTTAGACCAATAGTGCATTGACTTCCCTGACTTTAAGTTATCAAAGTTTATTACCAGCATTTTGAATAACCCAATTCCGTCTTTCTAGTATAATCTAAAAAATTCATATGATGCACTTTACTATATTGTTAGATGTAGAGTTACTTTTTACAAACATCCCTAAAGAATTACTCTTAAATATCATTAAAAAACATGGTTCCAAATTTCTAATTTCACTAACATTAACATAAATAATTGAACATTTGTTTGACAATTCATATTTCCTTTTCAATGGTAATTTTTATCTTCAAAGTTGTGGTGCACCTATGGATGCATCGAGTAGTCCGATATTCACAATATTGGTGATGGACGAATTAGTTGTGAGGTTTTCAAGGATTTGGACTTTGAGGTTCTATCGCTGTTTATATACATGGATGCGAATTTAATATTTGTACCTTTTGACAAAATTAATTTACTTTTAAAAAAATTCAATAACTTCAATATCAATTTAAAATTCACAATAGAACACTCCGTTAATAATAGTATACCTTTTTTAGACATTTTGTTTATCGTAAATAATCATAAAATAATTACTGACATATATAAAAAACCAACAGACAGCGATAGAACGTTAAATCTTGACTCATATCATCACTATCACAAAAAAAATATAATAAATATGTATATTAATAGAATAATGCAACTTCTCAAAGGAAACATACAAACAAAAGCTGAATGAAATTTTTTACAACAATCCAGGAGAAACAGAAGAGTCGTTAGATGATAGCAAAGGGAGAATAACTAAAATTATAAAAGAAACAGCAGAACAGATAACAAGCCCCCTAGAGAAAAAACCGGACAAACTTTCGATAGAAACAAAACAGCTCATAGAGAAAAGGAGAAAACCGATAACCAAAGGTAAAAGAGACACTATTGAATACACAGAAACCTACAAAACAGCAAGAAAAATGGCGAAACAAGATATAACAAAACATCAAACGAAACAAGTGCAATCATTACTGGAATAGAACAAGAGACTAAATATATTCAAAAAACATAACACAAAAAACATAGTAGAAGACAGACAACAGAAAGCTACAGAATACAACATAAACCTATGGATGGATTTGTAGATTTCCGAAAAGCTTTCGACACAGTAGAAACCTCGGCAATAATAAAATCATTGAGAAATGCTAGAGTGGATCAACGTTATGTAAACTTTATTAAAAACATCTATAGGACTTTGACAATGTTGATAAGACTTCATAAATCATCTAACAAAATAAATGCTAAAAGAGGAGTTCGGCAAGTGGACGTAATATCTCAAAAACTGTTCACTTTGGTACTCGAGGATATTTTTAAAAAATTACAATCGGAAAACAAAGGATTGAACATACATGGTGAACGTTTGATTGAAGATTTGCCAATGATATTACACTCTTTGCAAAAGACAAACAGGAATTGATTGATATGTTGGAAGAACTACAGGATGAGGCTGCAAAA
>JARJEC010127380.1:0-10210 GCA_030264575.1 Tachinus sp. AB-2021
GGCCCGCCGATTAAAATTTTTTGCTTATGCTTTGGCGGATTTTGATGATAATGCATTTAAAACTTACGGAGAAATGATAACGGCCATTAAAGCTTGGGGCTTTGCTATTGATGAAAGTGCTTATTCAGTTGGTGAGCAAAGCCTTGACAAAAGCCTTCAATTATTTAAAAGCCTTGAAGAGGCCCGTGATGGGCTCCCCTATGAAATTGACGGCTTAGTTGTAAGCCTTGATGATTTAGCCTTATGGGCTAGGCTAGGCGCAACTGCCCGTAGCCCTCGTTATGCAATAGCTGTAAAATTTAAGCCTTATTTGGCAGAAACTTTGCTTTTGGGCATCGATATCCAAGTGGGAAGAACAGGGGTGATGACCCCGGTGGCCAAACTTAAGCCAGTGTCTGTCGGTGGGGTTATGGTGGCTAAAGCCTCACTTCATAATGAAGATGAATTGAGGCGTAAAGACATCCGGCTTGGTGATACTGTTTTGGTGCGCCGGGCTGGCGATGTTATACCCGAAGTTGTCGAAGTTGTATTTAATAAGCGCCTGCCTGATTCTAAAGCTTATGAGTTCCCATTAATTTGTCCGGTTTGTCACAGTGTTTCTTCCCGCCGAGAGGGCGAGGCAGCTAGGCGTTGCCCTAACCCTTGGTGCCCGGCTCAAATCAGAGAACGTTTTTATCATTTTGGCGGGAAAAATTCACTAAATATTATAGGCTTGGGGCCAAGTGTGCTTGATAGCCTAATCAATGATTCTTTGGTGAAAATACCAAGTGATATTTACCGCTTAACAATAGACGACCTTAAAGTTCTTCCTCGCTTCGGAGAAAAATCAGCGCAAAACCTTCTGGCGGCCATAGAAAATTCTAAAACCGCTTCTTTATGGCGCTTTATACATGCTTTAGGCATTCGCCATGTCGGTGAAAGGACCAGCCGCTCTTTAGCCGAACATTTCCCCGGTTTAAAAGAGTTAAGCTTGGCCAATGAAGAAGAATTAACCAGCATAAATGATGTGGGGCTGGAGGTGGCCAGCAGTATAAGAGAGTTTTTTACAAACCCTCTGAATCAACAATTTTTAAATGATTTATGGGGCGAAGATTTAGGCCTAAAGCCCTCACATGAAGAAGTCGCTGGGCCCAATGCTCCCTTGGCTGGGAAAAAATTTGTCCTCACTGGGAGTTTGGAACATTATAGCAGAGCCGAAGCTAAGGCTCGTATTATTGCCAAAGGGGGGCAGCTTATGAGTGCAGTAAGCCGTGAGAGTAATTATCTTGTGGCTGGGCAGGCAGCGGGAAGTAAGCTGGCTAAAGCCGAAGCTTTAGGTATTACGATATTGAATGAAGAAGAGTTTTCAAAACTTATCGAGTAAGGAAGTAAATTAATTGGGCCTCAGCTAAAAAATGATGGATATCCAGCTCTTATTATGGTTAAATAATCCACGTTGAATGATTTTTCAGAGTTTTTCGAGGCAAGTGCCGCTGAAACGCTCTTGTTTAAGCAGGGTTCCAAAAAGTATATGCGGTAAGAAGGCATGAACTTTTTGGCTGAAACGCTAGTGAATCTAAGATATTGTGGTGAAGCAAAGCCCTTTGGGGGCATAAAAGCATCCTCAATTTGTAATATATAAAGAGGTTTATATGGGTTTAAAAAAAATAATACCGCTGTTTATGAGCTTTTTGGCTCTAAACCTAGCCGTGTGCGGCTGCGGTGTTATTACAGATATGGCTGAAGATAATGAATGGCGCTTTGGCTATTTTGGCAGCGTCACTTATGAAAGCCCAGTCAAATTACGTATTGCTGTGGCCCCTTTTGCCGACGAAGTGGGCTTAGGTTCATCAGATGTAGGCGTTAATTTAGCCAATTTGATGACTGTAGAAATGGACCGCGATAGTAAGTTGCAGGTTGTGTCTGTCTCTGATGTTCAAGCCGCTATGTCTGCCAGGGGCTATTATGGCTTGCTCACTCCCCAACAAGCGGCGGAAATAGGTTCTGATTTAAGGCTTAATGCCCTAATACTTGGCTCTGTCAGTGAAATTAAAAAATATAATCTCCGCAAAGGTTGGCGGCGGGTGGCCCGTATGGTCACTTCTCAGCGGGAATATGTTGATGCGGTTTTGGCGGTAAGCGCTGTTGATAGCCACACCGGTATTGTGTTGGTGTCACGGGCTAACGTTGGGGAATACGAAGCCGGGCCAGGGGGGAAAGATTTCACCGAAGCCGGAGATAACTTAAGCCACCAGCCGGAACAGGAAGCCATTGAGGCCAGCTTAGATGATGCCTTGAAAGAATCTTACTGGCGCACAAGGCAAGGTTTGGCGGCTCTGCCATTTAAAGCCAGAACTCAGAGTGCCAATGGCGGGCAAGTCCGAATAAATTTTGGTTCTGACGTGGGCATTAAAAAAGGGCAAAAGTTTGCCAAACTTGAAATCGAAAATGTAATCACAAATACTATTGGTGAAACCTATCATATTATGGGGGCGCCTGTCGCTAAACTAAAAGTTATTGAAGTTGAAAAACATGCGGCTGTTTTAGAGATAAGTGAGGGTTTTCTCTACCCAGGCGATATTATACAAATGCTTAAATAATACTTTCTTCATAGTTAGATTATTCTGTTGAAATATATAATGAATAAAATACATTTTAAGCGAAAAGTAAATAAACGCCTTCTTTCCCGATTATTTGCTTATTTTTTATGCTAAGTGAACTGTTTTATAAGTAAATTAATTTACTTATAAAGTAAGCTGTGCTGTTTAACCATCAGCAAATCGGCGGATTAATGCTTAAACTAGACGGTTTATCCGGCTTAGCCGGTGTTTAATTATTGGCACGTAGGTGGCACACTACCCCTTCGGCGATATTTTTGAAAGGAAATAAATATGAAATTAAGTTTTTTTGCCTTTTTATTGGCTGCAGCTTTAGTTTTTCCCCTAAATGCTTCAGCTCAGCAAGCAGGCCCTTTTGTTGAATTGAGCACCTCAAAAGGAAAGATAGTTTTAGAGCTAAATTCTAGCGAAGCGCCCAAAACAGTTGATAATTTTATCAAATATGTAGAGGCAGGGCACTATGACGGCACTATATTTCATAGAGTTATTGAAAGCTTTATGATTCAAGGCGGCGGCATGGATGCAAAAATGAAAGAACGTCAAACTCGTGCGCCTATAGCTAATGAAGCTAAGAATGGTTTGAGAAATAACCACTATACTGTGGCTATGGCCCGCACTGGCGACCCTCATTCGGCTACGGCTCAATTTTTTATCAACACTTCTGATAATGTTTTTTTAAACCATAGCGCTGAAAGCAGCCAAGGCTGGGGTTATGCTGTGTTTGGCAAAGTGGTCTCTGGGCAAAGTGTAGTTGATGAGATAGCGAAATCTAAAACAGGACGTCTTGCAGCGCATGAAAATGTGCCTATAATGCCTGTTTATATTGAAAAAGCAATTGTTTTAAAAGATTATAAGAAATAATGGAGCCTTTATATGCAATACGTTAAGCTAAGCACTTCAAAAGGTGAAATAGTGCTTGAACTTAATGAAGAAGCTGCCCCTCTTACTACGGGTAATTTTCTTCAATATGTTAAATCTGGCCATTATGAAGGCACTATATTTCATAGGGTTATTTCAGGTTTTATGATACAAGGTGGGGGAATGGATGCCGATATGAATGAACGCGGCACTGAAGAACCCATTGAAAATGAAGCCAATAACGGCCTTGTTAATGACAAATATACCATAGCGATGGCTCGCACTGGCGATCCTCATTCGGCTACTTCCCAATTTTTTATCAATACCAAGGATAATGATTTTTTGAACTTTACTTCAGAAGATAGCCGAGGCTGGGGTTATGCTGTTTTCGGAAAAGTGCTTGAAGGTCAAGAAGTGGTTGATTCCATTGAAAGTGTTGATACGGCAAGCCGCTCGTTTCATGATGATGTTCCCGTAGATAATGTGACGATCGAAAAAGCAGAAGTTTTAAACGACTATAGCCCCAAAGCATAGTCCCCCAAGGAGCATTGCTCCGTGCTCTGTCACAATGTCTGAAAATCGCTTGCGTCTCGTCCGGGAAGTGACTTTATAGCCACCTTACCGCCAATACACCAGCGCAAGAGGGGGACTTAGGTTTTTTAGGCTGAATCAGCCTTTAGCCCCTGTGTTATGTGTGTATCGATTCTGGGAATTTCTTAAATTGTATTAAAAAGGCAAGATATATCTTGCCTTTTTTAATGCGATGAGGAAGCAGTAAATTTATAGCTTTTATTTGCTTTTTAAGTATATAAAACTCCCATTTACAAAAAAAATTAATAGAGTATAATAATGAAATTCGCAAATAAATTAGGGTTTTTGAATAAAATCTGCCAGCTAGTCCAAAGCTATGCTATTTAAGCTGAGGAGACGATTAATTCATTTCCTGGGGCTTTATACTTAAGTGAATCTAAGACATTGCAGCGGAGCAATGCCCTTCGGGGCTTGAAATTAAACTTTAGATTAGTAGATGTCGGTAAAATTGTGTCTCTTTATGATAAAAAATAACTGTATCTTGTGAATAGAAAGAAACTTACACAATAGACGGATAATTTTCGTCAGGTATTCACACCTACCAAAAGGAGGAACTGCTTTATGAACATGAAAGCCCAAGCACGAGCAGAGAGCTTGGATCTTACGAGATTAGATCTTACTAAGTTAGAGCCGGTATTTGAACGTTACCAAGGTGTCAACGGTGCTTTGGTGCCTGTGCTGCAGGAAGCTCAGGAGGTTTTCGGCTATTTGCCAGTGCCGGTGTTGGAGGCTATCTCCACTCGCTTGTCAGTGCCCATAAGCCAAGTATATGGTGTGGTTACCTTTTATGCCCAATTTCATTTAGAACCCAGAGGAAAGCATATTGTTCGTACTTGTCAGGGAACCGCTTGTCACGTGCGTGGTGCCGGTAAAGTTTTGAATGCCCTTAAGGAAGATTTGGGAATTGAGCCTGGAAAAGCTACTGACGATTTGCAATTTACGTTGGAAACAGTGGCCTGTATTGGTGCTTGCGGCTTGGCTCCTGTCATTATGGTGGACCAAGACACACATGGTCGCCTGAGTCCTAAGACCATTCCTAATATTTTGAATAAGTACAGGAATTAAGGGAGTAAAAGCATGAAGAAACCACTCATATTCCCTCTAATGGAAAACTACGATCAACTGGAGGAATTTCGCAAAAAGGCAAAGCCTAAAATTGCTATCCGCCATGACCCCAATGCCGCCCTTTATAACGGCGTTACAAATCATATTATGGTTTGCTGTGGTACAGGTTGTACAGCCTCTGGCGCCAAGTTGGTAACAGAAGCCTTTGAACGTGAGCTTAGTCGTTTTGGCCTCTCTAAAACGGTTGATTTAATTATAACTGGTTGCCACGGATTCTGTGAAATGGGTCCATTGGTCATTGTTTACCCGCAAGATATTTTCTATGTTCGGGTTCAACCAGAAGATGTTGCTGAAATTGTTGAAAAAACTATCCGCGGCGGCGGCCAAGCAGTCGAGCGCCTTTTATATTTTAGCCATGAAGGCGCTGAACCTACTGTTAAATATAAAGACATTGATTTTTATGCGAAACAAAACCGCCTGACTCTTAAAAATTGCGGTCACTTAAATCCTGAAAATATTGAAGAATATATTGCTGAAGACGGTTATGCCGCTTTGGCCAAAGCCTTGCAAGAAGGCGACCCCATTGAGCTCCTAGCGGAGATGAAAGAATCAGGCTTAAGGGGCCGTGGTGGTGGTGGTTTTCCGACTGGTTTAAAGTGGGAACTGTGCCGCCGAGCTGAAGGCGATAAAAAATATGTAGTTTGTAACGCTGATGAAGGCGACCCAGGTGCATTTATGGATCGCTCCATCTTAGAAGGTGATCCACATAAACTTATTGAAGGCATGACCATAGGTGCTTACGTTATAGGTGCAGACGAAGGTTATATCTATGTACGTGCTGAATATCCGCTAGCTGTTTACCGCCTTAAAGTTGCTATAGCTCAAGCTGAGCAAATGGGCCTTTTAGGCGATAATATTTTAGGCAGTGCTTGGAGCTTTCACCTGAAAATCAAAGAGGGGGCTGGTGCTTTTGTCTGCGGCGAAGAAACAGCTCTTCTACATTCCATTGAAGGCCTTCGCGGAATGCCGACAGCCCGCCCGCCTTTCCCCGCTGTCAAGGGCTTGTGGGATAAACCTACAAATAATAATAATGTTGAAACTTGGGCCAATGTCCCGAATATTATTTTGAATGGGGGCAAATGGTTCGGCCAGTTCGGCACTGAAAAATCAAAGGGCACTAAGGTTTTTGCTCTTACTGGAAAGCTGCGTCATACAGGATTGGCTGAAATACCCATGGGTATGAGCATGCGGGAGATTATTTTTGATATTGGTGGTGGTATTTTAGATGGTAAAAAATTTAAAGCCGTTCAAATCGGTGGCCCTTCTGGCGGCTGCTTGCCTGCTGAACTAATTGACCGCCCAGTAGATTATGATTCTCTAATTGAAGCTGGAGCCATGATGGGTTCCGGCGGTTTAGTTGTGGTTGATGAAGATACCTGTATGGTTGATTTAGCCCGTTTTTTTCTCAGCTTTACCCGTGAGGAAAGTTGCGGTAAGTGCACTCCTTGCCGTGAAGGCACTACTAGGATGCTGGAAATTTTAAATAATATAACCCAAGGTAAGGGAAAAGTCGGAGATATCGAACTTTTGGAAGAATTGGCGCGTAATATTAAAATATCGGCGCTTTGTGGCTTGGGCCAAACTTGCCCCAACCCTATTCTTTCAACCTTGCGTTATTTCAGGCATGAATATGAAGCTCATATAAAAGATCACGTTTGCCCAGCCAAACAGTGCACTGATCTCTTGAACTTTTTTATTGATCCCGAGGCCTGTATTGGTTGCGGTGCCTGTAAGAAGGTCTGCCCAGTTGAGGCTATTGTAGGCGAGAGAAAAGAAGCGCATGTCATCAATGCCGTAAAATGTATTAAATGCGGTTCTTGTGTTGATGTCTGCCGTAAAGCCAAAGCTGTGATCAAAAAATAGGGGAGGATGAGATTATGAGTAAAAATGTTACTATAACTATTGACGGCCAGAGCGTTTCTGTTCAAGCCGGAACCAGTATCTGGGCAGCAGCCCGTAAATTAGGTATCCATATCCCCACTTTATGCCACCACTTTGATGTTAAGGCCTATGCTGGCTGCCGTGTTTGCGTGGTGGAAGTTGAGGGAGCTAGGTCTTTGGCGGCTGCTTGCGCCTTCCCTGTAAGTGAGGGAATGATTATTAAAACTAATACCCAACAAGTAAGGGAAGCCCGTAAACTGGTGGTCGAATTGCTATTAGCCAACCATCCACGTGATTGCTTTACTTGTGACCGTAGCCAAAATTGCGAGTTGCAGAAACTAGCTTTAGAGCTGGGTGTTAATGAAATAAGGTTTAAGGGCGAAAAACCAAATTGGCCTATTGATAATACTAACCCGTCATTGGTGCGTGATCCTAATAAATGTATTCTTTGTGGGCGCTGTGTCCGGGTCTGCTCTGAAAAACAGACCGTCAATGTCTATACTTTTGCCAACCGTGGTTTTGACTCAACAGTGGCGCCGGCCTTTGGTAAAGGTTTGGGCGATGTAAAATGTACTTTTTGTGGCCAATGTTCAGCTATTTGCCCAACTGGCGCAATTACCGTTAAAGACGATACCGAAGCCGTTATGGCTGCGATAAATGATCCTGATAAAATTGTCATAGTTCAGACCGCCCCCGCTGTGCGTGTGGCTTTGGGAGAAATGTTCGGCGGCGAGGCTGGTTCAATCGTCACTGGCAAAATGGTGGGCGCTTTAAAGCTTTTAGGCTTTGATAAAGTATTAGACACAAATTTTACGGCCGACTTAACCATCATGGAAGAAGCCACCGAGTTTTTAGAACGTTTGAAGGCAAATGACGATATGCCGATGATCACTAGTTGTTCACCAGGCTGGATCAATTTTCTTGAACTGTTTTATCCAGAGCTTGCAAGGCTCCATTCTTCCTGCAAAAGCCCGCAACAAATGTTCGGTGCTTTGGTTAAAACCTATTATGCTCAAGAACAAAAAATTGATCCTGCGAAAATAGTTTCCGTTTCCATCATGCCTTGCACAGCTAAAAAGTTTGAGGCCAACCGCCCTGAAATGCGTTCAAGTGGTTTTAAAGATGTAGACCATGTCTTAACCACTCGTGAGCTAGGTAAACTTCTAAAATCAAGCGGTATTCATTTTAATGAAGTGGAAGAGGCTGAATTTGATTCTCTGATGGGCGTTGGCTCAGGTGCCGGAACAATCTTTGGGGTCACCGGCGGGGTTATGGAAGCTGCTTTGCGCACTGCTTATGAAGTGGTTACTGGAAAAAATCTTGATAGTATTGAATTTAATATTGTTCGTGGTATGGGAGGAATTCGGGAGGCTGATGTTGATTTAGGCGGCACTCAGCTGCGTGTTGCTGTTGCCCATGGCCTTGGTAATGCCCGTAAGGTTATGGAATCCATTAAAGCTGGCAACCCTAATCAGTGGGATTTCATTGAAGTTATGGCTTGCCCAGGAGGTTGCGTAGCTGGCGGCGGTCAGCCTATTTCTAGCGATATTAATTTTCGAGCAAAACGTATAGCTGGACTTTATAAAAACGACCTTCACCTGCCATTGCGCAAAAGCCACGAAAACCCTGAAGTTAAGGCACTCTACCGTGACTTTTTAGGCGCTCCGTGTGGCTATAAATCTCATAAACTTTTACACTCCCATCTAAGCAGCCAGGGGCGCACAGTTAATGCCGATTAAGTTTTATTAAAATAAATCAAGCCATCATAGCATAAATGTTATGATGGCTTTTTTATTAAGCTATGAAATAATAACAATATAAACTTGAAGCGCTTTTATCTTTGCGATGCAGAGGCGATAGATTAACTTCCCAAGCGAAATTTAAACGAGTTTAAGATATTGCGCAGAGCAATGCCCCTTCGGGCACAATAGGAGTATTTATGCATTTTTTAAAAAACGGTGATGAGACTATAAATTCACTTCTAAGCCGAGACACTTGTGAATCTAAGGCCTTGCGCCGGAACAAGGCCTCTTTGGGGCTTAGTTTTATAATTTTTATTTCATTATTTTTAGCTTCCTCTTTATGGGCCCAAAACGATATTTCCTCAAGAACAGTTCAGCCAATTCCCACACGTCAATGGCAGGAATATCAATTGGAAAAATTGGGGCTTGATGTAATTATTGACGGACAAAAAGCATCCTGCACCTTACGTTATGTCATTTATAATCCTGGCTCTAGAGATATTGAAGTCGATTTTTTAGCACCTCTTCCTGAAGGTGGGACTGTCTCAGGCTTAAGCCTTTTTGATGGCAAAAATGAAATGCCGGGGAATGTTTACAATAAAGAAGAGGCTTTTAATATTTACCGTGAAATTGTTTCTAAGCTTAAAGATCCAGCCCTTTTAGAATATGCGGGCCGAGACACTTTTAGAGCTCGTATTTTCCCAGTGCCAGCTGGTGGACGACAAACTTTAGAACTTAATTTTGACTTTTTAAGCCCTAAAGAAGATGGACAAGTTGCCTTTTCATTTCCTTTGGCTGGGCCTATGAGCCAAGGCCAAGCAGTTGAGCAAGATATTCATGTGGTGATAAAAAAAGCTCCCGGACTTGCGGGAATTTATTCACCTTTAGATGGAGTAGAAATTAAACATAGCCCCAACGGCGATGTTACAGCTATTTATAGCGGCAAGAAGTCTGAGCTCATAGACAAATTCCAGCTTTATTATCAAACAGATTCCGGACCAATGGGAGCTTTGCTTTTAAGCCATAAACCGGACAAAAATGAAGATGGATTTTTTATGTTTTTGGCTGAAGCTCCATTAGAGCAAGCTGAAAGCCTTTCAATCGCTAAAAATATTGTTTTTGTATTAGATAAATCAGGCTCTATGAGCGGTGTTAAGTTCACTCAAGCTAAGGAAGCTTTAAATTTCATCTTAGAGCGCTTGGATGAAAAAGATAATTTTAACTTGGTGGACTATAATGCTAAAGTTTATAGCTGGCAACCCGAATTGATGGATATGAGCTCTGAAAACCGCAAATCTGCCAAAGCTTATGTCGACAATTTAAGAAGTGGCAGCAACACAAATATTTCAGAAGCTCTAAAAACTGCCTTCAATTTATTGAAAAAAGACATGGGGGCTAGTTATATTATTTTTCTTA
>JARJEC010127403.1:0-11413 GCA_030264575.1 Tachinus sp. AB-2021
AAAGATTTTGAAAGGTTTTTCTTTTAGTGATGTAACAAAGTCACTGCGAGCTCGACAAAATAAAAGAGACTCCAGGCAATTGAATAGAGCTGCTAATAATGGTAGATATGTTCAGTTAGCTGGTGTATTCTCCGAAGGGACAGCGAATACCAAACGACCTGTAATATACTCAGATAAACATGCTAGTGCGAGGGAGGCCGACACCATTTCGGGGATGATTAAACCAAAATTGGGGCATCATTGGACTGTAAGTGAACCAAATTTATTTTAACAATGCAATTCTTATAAATACAGTTAACATAAATTGTTAGAAATCCACATGGAAATTCCAATTTGTTTGCTTTGTTATTAATTAGATGTTATTGTTTTTATTACAGAAATTGCCTCTATATACACGGTCGCATTTTTTAAGAAATCCCATCAGACTTGAGATTTATTTACGTAAAGTATGAAACTTTTTTTAATTTCAATGGCAATACAGTGAAATCTCTAGTTGCGGTCATCTCCAATAAGCGGACAACTCCTACAATCGGACAGTTTAGCTGTCAATGTCTGCCTAACGGAGATTTTACTGTACTTTATTTTTACATGAGTTAATGGTGAAAATCTGTTGTTTCTCATGGAAAATATGAAACCTGAAATTTTGTCCATTTAGCGATTCATAACTTGACTAAATTTCAGTTTGCAACTTGACTAAAATATTTAAAATTTTATAAAAGTTATTGATTATCACTTTTGCTGTGTAAGCGAGAAGTGGTACTCTTTCCCGGTGCGGGCATGCAGTCACATACGGCCGGCCGCTATAGAACTACTACTTTTACGAATAATTCACACATGTGCGCCAGGCGTTGAGGACACATGCACTTTCCGCAGCGTCAGTGTTAAGCCTGTTATTAGATTAGTGTTAATTGATCAAATATACAGGACATATTTCAGATTAAACCTGCCGGAGTTTTGTTTGTGTTTAAATTTGTATCATCCTTGAAGACCAGCTAATTTTCTTTCCAACTCATGCAATTATTTCAGCTTCCATCTACATATTCAATCGATTGGATGGTATAATAATATTTTTTTGCGTTAAATAAATACGCAATGTTTTAGGTTAACGAATCGAAAGAAGCCAGCGTAGTCGAAGATTTATTAGTCTGTGATGATGAGAGTTCTTCAGATGACGAAGAATACGAACCTGTTATCCTACCCTTAGCTGCAAATAAAGGTATAGTGTAACCAACTTAGCGTGGCTTATGAAAGGTGTTTTCACGCAACAATAGAAAAGGACGCACAAAACGAGAGTTTGTTCATAGTCAAAACCAGCGCCGGATTTGTTTCTGACCATACTCTGGGCATACTCTCTCGCTATGCGTCTTTTTTAGTCGTTGCGCAAAATTGACTTCAATAGGTCACACCAAATTTTTTGTACTATAATTTAAAAATTAAACCAAACCGCAAAATACATATTTCAGATGGGTTTCTTAGCACATTCAAAGTAAAAAAGGAACCTGATTTAAAGATTAAAAAAGAAAAAGCTTGCACCGAACCCATCGAAGTCGCCTTAAATGGTATAAAAAATTTGAAAGGTAAAAATTATTTAATAAAAATATAGAAATTTAATCTTTCGTATTTTAGTTAAACCAAAAGTTAAACGATTGAAGCTTGAAGCTACCGTTACGTCATCATTTACCAGTGATAATAAATTTGATGATGATAATGTATCAATGTCGTTAATAAAAGTAAGTTATATAATAGTGTGTACACATTTGTAACATTTCCCCAAAGTATAACACCGTCGTGTAACATTGTTCAACAAAGTGTCACAACACGGGACTTTCGGAACGTCCCATCACTTGTGCCATCGGATCAAAGAAATCTTGTGCTGTGATGTTGCAGCATTTTATTCCTTGTTGCGATTGATATTACATGACAGTGTTCTGATATGGGGAAATGTTGCAAGTGTATAATAAATATATATAAATTAAAAATGTTAATTTTGTAAATTAGTTTCCAGATTCGTTGCCAGGTAAAGGTTTTGATGACGATAATAATGTCATCGATTATAGCGTCAAAGACATGATTGAAGGAAAAATTGGCAAAATACAAGTTAGAAAGTCAGGCCGTGTGATGGTTGTCATCGGCACCACCAAATTTGTCATGGACGCTGCCGAAGCAGCCGAATTTAAAGAGGTATTATAATCACCATAAATAAGTTTGAATAATCACGTAATAAAATTTCAGGAAGTAATGGTTTCGTCAAAATCTGAAGGTACATCCCGCGAACCTGCCATTACAAATTTAGGCACGATTCACGAAAAATTTGTGTTAGCACCCGTCTGGCCAAATTTATTGCCGAAAAAGAGAAAGCAACCATAGCAATATAAGCGGCCTTTAATCACAATCAACCTATATTTATTAAAAAGGTGACGAGTACTTTACTATGTCCTGTTTAACTTTTATAAAAATTCAATATTTATTTTATAGTCTATATTCTTGTACCATAATATAACATATAAAGCTATTTAATAGCAATAGAGCTGTAGTGGATTTATTGACTGGATTTTAATGACTCGTTTGTCTTTTAATTGTTACTCAAACAAAAAACGTTTTTCCATATTGTTATTGTTAACTAATAAATCCATTACCGCTATTAAATATTTATAACGAACACTTTCTAGCACTTTATTTTATTTACTATCTGGTTTTCCTTGAATTCTATCAGCGTAAGTAAGATCTTATTTATTACATTTCTAAATTTTGATATCTGTAATGTCAAATTGTATTTGAAAGTTTAGTACAAAACAGGCATGCGCGCTATTACTTGACAGAGGTTTTTAGAAGATTGTAGGAGAAACACCAATCGGGTGTGAGTGTACATTTGCACACAAATGTTTATTATTAATATAAAGCAAAGCGCTCTGTGTAGCAGATGCATTCTCTTTCACTTGTGTGCGTTGAGTTAATCTGAATATCGGCGCTAACCTTTTGCTTCCTGATAGCGTGAAAATGATGTTACGTTATTCTTTATAAATTATACTTTCTTCATAATAACGTCAAACTACTTCGATAGTAATGAAGGAAAATCAATTGAAATGGAAATGAATTTATTTGAATTGACATTATAAAATCACTAGTTTCAACCTATTACTAAAAATGTACTTTTACAAGTTTGATGCTTGGGATTGGGAACACATATTACGTGGCTTAGGTGCTTTCTATTTACCACTATTCTTAGCTTATCTCACTTATCCTTTCTTGACGGACTACCAAGCTCACTAGTACGAAATTTGACTTACTTGATGGTCGTGATTAAATTTGAATGTTTTCTACGTTTTTTTGTGATTGTTTATTTATTTCTTTCGTATTCTTCTATAATTAACAGCTTAAACTTGTTTATGCCACTAGAAATTAATTGGATAATATAACATTATATAAAACAAATAAATGTAGAAAGTTGCCTGAAGCGTTGAAATAATAATTTAATTGGCCATTTAAATAAAGGAATGATTAAAAAAATCATAAATGGATAGCTACTAATTTGTTTTAAAATTGATCAATCGTCTTAAGGGCGCATGATAAAAACGTTGAAATAGGCTTTGCAGTTGTTCTTATGTACATCGAACAGATTGTTTATTTATAATATGTTAAACAAGCTGTTTTTACTGTACATAGATCATTATTATATCATAAATAGACGATCTGTTTAGTTCATCATTATGTATTAAAAGTTAAAAAAGAGGAAATCGCTAGCAGTGAAAGTTATAGTCTTGTTCGATTTATAAAGACAGAATCAGCTCCATTTGATTTGCTCAATGTGCTTAGCCCACCACCAGCTTTATGCAGCCGATCAAGCTCAGTGTTTGCACGGACTTCGTGCGTTTACCTCGAAAATTCTGTAAATTTGACATACCTGCAAAACAGATTGTTTTGGCAAGAAATTAAACATTCCCACTTATTGTATCAGTATACACCTATATTAAAATAGGGCAAAATAAACTATGAAAGAAACGAAATCAAAATTCTATTTATTAATTAAACATTGAACACAATTGACATAACAGTAAAAATGAAACTGCAATCACTTTGGTTGAACTACTATTGATCGCAAAGCGACAAAAGGACTTTGTGGTAACATTTAATTACTCTGTATCAACATCAAATCAGAAATAGAACTTTATAGTAATGATAGTTGACTTAGATTTAATCGCGAAGCGACAAAAGGAATTTGTAGTAAGATTTAATGATTTAGAATCGATCTCTCAGCAAAAATACAACTTTGTGGTAATGTTAGTTGACTTTCAATCAATCGAGAAGCAAAAGCACTTTGTGGTAACAATCCTATAAATTCCGAGAATTTAAAAATTCCGTTGATCCCCTATAATAAAATAGAGCAAAATAAACTATGAAAGAAACGCAAATACTATTCCTTTTATTAATTAATTATTTTAATAATTTACAAGATGTGGCAGTAACTAGTAGTGTTTGAACCACCAGGTATGAGGGTACTACCGTTTCCCGGATCTGTGTCACCGTCAAATCGTCGTTGCCTTTTAGGCGGATTTTCATTGCCGCCTTCTGTCCTTCGTTTCAATGTTGGATTAGCATCTAGACGGACTTCAGTTAAATCACTCTCTGATTTTGAGATGTTTTTCCTTACTTCCTCTTTGATACTTCCTATTGCAGGCTCGGACGATCTTCTGCGCCTGTTCTCTTCGCGAGATCCATTGCTACTCCCGGAGTCGGGACCCATATCTCTGCTTGCCATCTTTGTGCAAATACATATTTATTTAATTTTACTATTAATATGAAATCACTCGAATCTAATCAGTATTTTACAAATTCGAAAGTATATGAGTATATGTATACACATATAATTGAAATAATTAAATCTTACCTTGTTAATTATTGTCTTTAACAAAAATGCTCCTGACTGTTGCAGTGGACAAAAGCAACTGTCGTCGCTCGTAAACAATTAAGTATTATAACAAAAATCGCATACTAGATTTTCAATTGTGCATTTATTTGATAGAAAAGAACGAGCTGCTTCACCGCGCAAAAAAACACGCCAAATTCAAATTAATTTAATTATCCGCAATAGATTTTTATATTTAGGTATTTTAAATGTTTTATTTACATGTCGATGCTTTATTATTGTAACAATAATGTTAAAATTTATAATCGAATCGTTTGTCAATATACAAATGTCTTAATACATTATTTACTTTTATGTTAATTTTGAAACACCAGCGAAACATTTTCTTAATTCAGTTCGTATCTATTTTTATCAACATTTTTTGTATTTTATGACAATTTACAAAGTTTTCTTGATATTTGATACTTTTTACAATGTTTTATTTGCCAGGACTTCGTGTGTTTACCTCGAAAGTTCTGTAAGTTTGTGATACATGCAAAACAGATTGTTTTGGCAAGAATTAAAAAATTCTCAGTTGCATTTTACATTTTTTTTTGTTGATATTTCATACATATTTGACACTTTTTACAATATTTTGCAAATAGGTTTCAATACATTTAACATTTTCTGACATTTCAATAGTATTTCAATAATATACACTTTACAATATTTGTTAAATATTTTGTGAATTTGACATTTTTTCAAAGATGTTTGTAACATTTTTCAACACTTATATACAGAAGAATGATATAATCATTTGAACATTAGAATACCTACTTTTTTAAATTCTTATAATTAAATATGAAAAACAATTTATTTCTATTATTACGCAATACTATAAATACTAACGTTGAAATGTTGTAAATTTCTTTGATGTGATTGTCCCAAACTTATTGCAACATTTAGTACGTCTTCGAATGCCGTATTCTTCCCGAGAATGTTTAAACTGCTCACAGAATATAAAGTATAATATGATAACATACAATGTTAGTTTGTTTCTTAGAAAATTGGCAAAATGACATTTGTCGTATGTTTTCCGGTTGCTCAATACTGCATTGTTCTGATGAGAAATGTTGTACGAAATATTTTCAGTGGAAAATCTTAGAATAATGAAGCAACATGTTTTTGAGAATTTTTAATTTCAAAATAATTTCCAACATTTCTTTTTTGACATTTTTTTGCAATTTTTGATACTCACAATATTGCACAAAATTACATATTTTATTTTGCAATTTGAGACAGTTCATGTTTTTTAACTTTCACAAAATTTCGTGACCTTTTAAAATAGTGACCAACATTTGCAATATTTAAGTAATAATTTTGCATTTTCAAAAGTTTTAATTATTTCTTAGTGTAATGACATTTTTAAGAAGCGTTTTCTAAACATTTTAATACTTTAACCTTTTGATTGAACATTTTGAATCAATTAAAATGTACGGAATGGAATTTTCTACAATTATTTTTAAATTGTTTAAATTCTTAGGCCCACAAACATTTTAGGGCCAGTGAGTTTATGCGCTTTGAGATAGCATATTTGGCATGTTTAATGTAATTATATTTATTGTAATCAAAATAAATAAACAAATATAATAGTGAGGAAGATTCAGAATACGGAGTTATAACTGATTAGCTTGATTCAATTTGAATTTACTGCGTATTAAAGCAAGAAAGTGACATTGGTCACAATAGACGTTAAACATATACGCATCCAAATTGCAACAAGAGTTAATAAGTATAAAGCGCAAGATTAAACTGAATAAAATATTGCCATATGTTGTAATTTGAATATAATTTTGGTGATTGTTAACTTTAGAATGCGTAAATAAATTATTTTTAGCAAGTTAACATTTTGTTTTACACTTACGCCACTGCTTGTAAAATACTATGTTCGCGCCGGTGCATTGCGGTTGCGGAAAAACTGCAAGTTCATGTTGATTAATGTCATGGTTGAAATTGAGTGGTTGTTTGTGAATATATATTTTTCTGATAAGTATTGAATTTCTATTAGTAAGTAACACGAGCCGATGAATATTCGCGTATTAATTGATTTTCGCATTGCAGGTATAAACAGTTGTGTAAAAATTGAATAGCACGCCCCAATAAAATTAGTTAAATTATTGTAAATGTTATTATGACAGATGAGTCAAGTCTTGGTTATTTTTCCCCCAATAAGTTAGCTTCATGACTGAATTAGTGAGTAAATGATTTGGTTTTGTGAATTTTTCTTAATTGATTTTGCTTTGCAGATTTTATGATTTGACAACATGAACTTAATTATTGGACCCATTGATTAAATAAATTAAATAGAGTTGCTTCAGCAATCATGGCAGTGCCAGGAACAAATACGAGTAATCGCAATAAGGGTCCCTGCTATATGTGTATAAAGGCTGTGAAATGGGTCCCGGTATTATTTATACTTTGCATTGTAATGTGGTCATATTACGCATTTGTTATACAATTATGTTTACGTAAGTTAATTTCATTTAATATTAGCTTTATCTAATCTTTCTTTATTGTTTTTACAGTTACAATTACACCGATCATACAAAAAATTATTTATTTAATAGTATATCACATTTTATTTGTCATGTTTATATGGGCTTATTTCCGTACTATTTTTACCCAAATTGCACCTGTTCCGATGAGGGTAAGTTTAACATTTTTGTTTATTTTAAATTATATGCAAATAAAACAAATCGGAATCTCATCTATGTCAAAATATTTGTAAGTGATTATTTTCAATGCCGAGAGGAAGTAGAGTATTAATTGATGACCTCGCCGAATGGGTTTCTTTTATCAATATGACTAATTGTATGTTTTCATTTGTATTTTAATTTGCTATACTATCTTGTACTATTAAAGTTTATTTTGGCATTTTAAATAAGATTTTATTTCTGGTACTGAATCGAATTACTTTATTCTTTATAATTTGCTGTAGAATAGGCATATAATATCGGGAAAATGAATTTTTAATTGGATTTTAATTTTAGTTCAAACTACCAGACGGAGAGTTGGAAAGACTGACTCATGCTGAGAATGAAGAAATGCAAAATAACATTTTAGAAATGTTTTGCGCAGACTTGCCGAATAGATGCCGAACACTGTTGGGAGCGGTGCGGTATTGCGAAAAATGCAGACACGTGAAGCCAGATCGAGCGCATCATTGTTCCGTCTGCGGTGAATGTATATTAAAAATGGACCACCACTGTCCATGGGTGAATAACTGCGTTTGTTATTCAAACTACAAGTTCTTCATCCTGTTTTTGGGTTACGCCCTAGTTTACTGTTTATTCATTTCATTCACATCCGTGGAATATTTCATCGCCTTTTGGAAGGTAAATTTGTTTTTTTTAATAGTCTCTCAATTTTAACACCCCATTTTATTTTTTACCATATTCAGGGACACCGAGCCAGCTTGGAAGTTTTGGTAAGAGGATCCCTAACCTAGGTTTTTGTATTTTCAATTTCACCATTTATTAACCACTGTTTCCGATAATTATTGACATCATTTAATACTCTTGATTAATTATAGGGCCAATTAGATGGAATGGGGCGGTTCCATATATTGTTCCTGTTTTTTGTGGCTGTTATGTTTGCCATTAGTTTGGCGTCATTATTTTTCTACCATATATATTTGGTATCAGTTAACCGAACAACCTTAGGTAATATATTTAATCTACTCAGACTTTTTTAATTTATTTTACTTCATCATTTTTAGAAGCCTTTAGAGCACCAATATTTTACAATGGGCCGGATAAGAACGGCTGGAATTTGGGGAGGAGTAAAAATTTCCAGGAAGTATTCGGATCGAATCCCAAATTGTGGTTCCTCCCCGTATTTACAACGTAGGTATAAAAGTACTTGCATGGTATTGATATTCTCAATGGATAAATATTTGATGAAATCGCTTGATTTGAAATTGTGAAATGGTTTGAATGCTTGGTTTGTGTTGTGTTGCCGCACTCGTATGTTCTGAATATGATACGTTGCTAAGGATATATAATATATCTGTGAGTTATATTTATGTTTATAGTTTTGGGGACGGTGTCGTCTATCCGGTCCGTACACAGCCACCGTCTGGCTCATATCACACAATGGAGAATTCACAGACCAGGTCAGAGACTTTGAGTCCAGTCTAGTAGTAGATGCAGTCGCAGTTATGTTTCTGTCTCGATCAGTATCAGTAGAAGAGCATACGAAAATTAGATTACCATTAAATATAAGCATAACCAAATTGGACTGATCAATCTCTCTGATACTGATTGCGACAATGTCCTAATGCTTGGGATTGTATTGGTGCTTTATGGGGCTGCGATCATTATAATAAATAAAAATGCACTGCCCGTAAACCGTTCTCTAATTAATATATTTCATTCCACTAAAACGATTCAATTAATACTTTTTGTTTTTTAATTTTTTTATGTTTTCATTACTTACAAATATTGTAAAAATAATTTGAAATAAACTTTCATAGAAACTCAATGCATTTTTATTTATGTCTTGTCATTAACAAATTTCATTTTTCAATAATTATTTTTCAGAAAGATATATAATAGATATTCCTTAGCAGCTAATCAAATTAGCACAAAATCTATATTCGATGTTTTTTATGTTTTTATTTATTATTATTATTAAATGAAAAATTTGCAGCTTGGGAGACGGTGCGTCTTATGAGAAAGTTGATATGGCCGAAGATATGGAAGGATTGTTACGTGATGTTCGCTACGATGAGTCCGAAGGTTAAACTTTAGATCCACCAGTTCTGTTTATTATTATAGACACTTACGTTCTCTTGTGATTAATAAAAAATGAAACACTCCATGTTATTGTATCTGAAATATATAAGTACTTATATACTGTAAATATTGAAATAAACTTGTTTTCTTAGTATTTAATTCAGTTTTGAAATTTATTTTTTACAAGGGGTGTTTCAACTATAAAGGTAAAATTTAAACAGATTATTAAATGTAGTATTTTTAGGTAGAACGTAGACCTTATTGCTATTTTCTCTTTTTTAGAAAACCATTAGAAAAACTGGACAGACTGGTATTCAACTTTTGAAATTGATGAGATTTAAAATGTGGCCACGTCATTTCAATCAATTTTAAAATTTGAAATGAAGCCGGTATAAGTAGTATTGGTCACTTCATTGGCATCTATTGAAGAGATTAAAACAGCAGCCAGTTTATTCTAATCAATTATAAAATTTGAAATGCAGCTGGTATAATTACTACTAGTCACTTCATTAGCATCTTTTTATCAGATTGGAATAGCAGCCAGTTAGTCGGGTTTTGAACGACTCGTGAATCGCGAATGTATGCAACAGTGTATGTACTTCTGATTTGTCATTGGTTATTACTCGTTCGTTTTCAATACATTTTTAATGTTTTTTTTAAATTAATTAACAGTCGCATCCTAACAACAAAATCTATGTTCATTTCAAGCTTTCCCTGAAGTCTGTAGTTGCAAACGTCGAGCTATTTTGATTTTCAATTTGGGCTCCGTTCTCCTCAGATCTAAGGTAGAGAGCGAGAATGAAGAATTTCAAAACTATTTTTCCTTTCAAAGGTTAGCCGACAAATATTTCTTTTCTATACATATTTCCACCCAAATAACTTTACTCACTTCTACTCTCCTGGTACCTAACCCAAGCAATTGAAAGGTTTGCCAACAAAATGTGCGATCAATTTTTGGAAAATAAACTTTCTCCGAATTAAACAAAACTTGCAGGAAAGGTGTATTTTGGGCCGTAGAAGACGGGAAAAATTTTAGTTTTTTAATCGGGCTTCAAACGGCCGAGATATTCCAATTTATATTCTGCGGGTAACTCTTCCGACTTCTGCTCTCCTGGTACCTAACCTAAGCAATTGAAAGTTTTGCAACAAAATGTTCGATTAATTTTTGAAAAATATTTTTTGAAGTGAATCGAACATTTTGTTGCAAAACTTTCAGTTGCTTGGGTCAACATTCGTTCAATTTGAACAAAGTTTATTTTTCAAAAATTATTCAAATATTTGTTTGCAAAACTTTCAATTGCTTGGGTCAGGTACCAGGAGAGCAGAAGTGAGAAGAGTCACCCGCAGAATAAAAATTGGAATATCTCGGCCGTTTAAAGTCCGATCGAAAAACTAATATTTTTCCCGTGTTCTACGGCCCAAAATACACCTCTCCTGCAAGTTTCGTTCAATTCGAACAAAATTTATTTTTCAAAAATTAATCAAAAATTTGTTGGCAAAACTTTCACTTGCTTGGGTCAGGTACCAGGAGAGCAGAAGTGAGAAGAGTCACCCGCAGAATTAAAATTGGAATATCTCGACCGTTTAAAGTCCGATCAAAAAACCAATATTTTTCTCATGTTCTACTGCCCAAAATACACCTTTCCTGCAAGTTTTGTTTAACTCGAACAAAGTATATTTTTCAAAAATTGATCGCACATTTTGTTGGCAAAACTTTCAATTGCTTGGGTCAGGTACCAGGAGAGCAGAAGTGAGAAGAGTTACCCGCAGAATA
>JARJEC010127422.1:0-13983 GCA_030264575.1 Tachinus sp. AB-2021
ATATATGTATATATATATATATATTAATATATATATATATATATATATATATAAACATGTGTGCTTTGTCAAAAACAAAAAGGGAAGTAAAAGGCAAGAACAAAAATAAAGGAGCTGTTTCTGAAGTCGGTCTGAAAGTACATGAAAGATTTAACGAGGATATAAAAGTTGTAAGATATATTAGTAACCGACTGCTATAAACATCGTTCAAATTCTATGAAATTACTATAACCTATCTCATAAGCATGTATGATAATGTATAATATCTACAAATCATAAGAAAAAAATCATTTTCACTACAAGTTTGGTATTTTGTATTCTGTTCAAAATACCAAAACATACAGAAATCATTCTACTTGGAGACATTAACGCAAGGGTGAGCATTAAAGTTATCCCCGGAATAAAAAATCATTTCAATAAAGAGATAATCAATAAAAACCGATACATATATGTGCTCAAAATGAGCCAATAATACATGTTACCCGCACAAACCACAACATAAATATAAAAATATATTCAAAAATACAAGATAAAAAACTAAAAATATACTACATACATATCTCTTTGTAGGACCATGCATACATCCGCTTTACTATTGAATCTGATAAATCACTGCTTTTGGAAAACAGGAACCCGATGAGAACCGACTGGGATCTATATAACGAGATACTAATCGGCCAAATTTGAGTCGGGGTCTGCCCAAATGTAGCAAAAACAGAACACCAGTTAGAGATAATGACAGATCGTCGGGTTGTCAGCTATATCAGAATCGGCTTTGAAGGAAGCTGCCCGAAAACTGTTAAACACTCGTCCAACAAGATTTCTAGGTAGAACAGAGAGCTTGACAGGGCGAAGGCTAGCACAAAAAAATTGTTCAACACAGTCAAGAGAAACGGAGAATGGGCTACATACAGAACCAGCCTCACGCCATACAACAATGCAATTAAAAAAACGAAAAGTGATTCGTGGAGGAGCGTTGAAAGCGCACCAGAATGTTCTCGCTTTCAAAAAGCATTAGTCAAAGGCCGTACTGGAAATATTGGTTCCCTAATGACAGAAAAGAGAAACTACACAGAATCGGTTGAAGATACTCTACAAGAACTATTGCAGACACACGGCTTCTGTTTTATTGTAAGTACCGAATCCAGAGAACTTTGAGCTGCCGAAAAGGCACCTAATAGGAACTGGGATAAGGCAAAAACAATAATTAACCAAAGCAGCTTGGAATGGGGATTCAATACGTTTAAAGCATTTAAGTCACCGGGAGCTGACGGAATATATCCCAGCATGTTACAGAAAGGCATTGCAGCCAGTTTAGCACTTGTGCACATACCAAGCAGCTGGAAGGAATTTAAGGTGACAAACATACGCCTTGGCTAAATCGTACAGACCAATCAGCTTGACATCTTTTATGCTAAAACTATTAGAAAAATAGTCAATAGGTACACGCGGAACTAAAGGCTCAGCCGCTGCACCGAAATATATATAATAGTTAATTACAAAAGATAATAATAACTTTTTTATTGCAAATTTTTTTACTAAATTTTTTTGTGGTGTAATACTGTGCAAAATAGCAGAAAATTTACCTAATACATACAGATAATCGGATTAAAATTGCGTTATTTAAAAAAAATACATTAGAAAAATTACAAAATAACTATCATTTCATTAAAAATTAAGAAAACACCATTTACAGAAAATTACAGTTTACAAAAAAATAATTACTGAAAATTGCAAGTTTAATCAAATAACTCACTTAAATATACAATTTAGGAGCAAATAAACGAGATTTTATCACAGAAAATTTATTGCTTTATTTTTAATCACACAAATTTTGAATAATGTAAAAACACTGACTAAAAGCTGCAAATTTTTCTCTTCTTATTAAATTTGCTATTATTAGAGAAAATTTACCAGATTTGTAAAAAATAATATAAATATAGGAAATAAAATCAGAATGCTGCAATTTATTACAGACAACTTAATAAATTTGTAAAAAATATTACTACAAACTACAAATATCAGAAAACTCACCGTAAGTTCCGAAAAAATTGACCAATTTTCACCTATAAATCGCAACTTAATAAGGAAAATTTACTAAATATTGCGATTTATAAAATAAATCCTTCGAAAGTAGTGGACAATTTGCAAATAAAATTAAAAAAGATAATTTACTAGAACTTGTTTGAAAACTTATAAAAATTACGATTTAAAAATTTCCCCCACCAAGGAGCAGGAGTAGTAAGAAAATTTTATAGTATCTGATGTCACCCTAACTTTTTTTGTTGTATTTTTTTTCAAAAATGCTTAGTTTTAAAAAAATAATTCGTAACGCTTAGCTATTGGTTCATCCTGTATAAAATAACAACACAAAAATAACAAATATAATAAATATAATTACAAAAAATCATGTACAAATACAAAGAAAAAATAAATAATAATAAAAAAATTAAATATAATTAAAACGTAAAAAAACAAAAAAATCTAAATAAAAGCAAAGTAAACAAAATACTTACCAAACCCAAAAATAACCAAATAAACAAAAATGACAAATTTTACAAATACAAAACACAAAACGAAAATGAATAAAAGAAAAGCTAAACGAAATAAATGCAAATAAATAAATCAACTAAATGAGCAAAAGATTAACAATAATAACAAAATAAACCAAAATAGATAAGTAATAACTAAAACCAAATATGTAAATGAATAATAATTGAAACAATGGAGAAATAAGTAAACAAAAGAATAAATTATAAGTAAATAAAATATATGACAAACATAACTAAACTGAAAATAAAACAAAAAATATACAAAATAACAAAATTCAATATAAAATAAAAATAAAAATACAAGAAAACTAATCTAAACAATAAATAACGAAAAACAAAAAAAAACAGAAACAAAAATAAATTTAGTAAAAAAAGTATTAATGAAAACGAAACAAAATTGCTAAACCAAAAAGTAAATAATATTGATTAAAAATGGAAACATAAAATCGTAATCATAAATTATCATAAATCTAGAAAAACATTAAAAAAAAAATGCAATTTCTCGCAAAAAATAAAAAATTGCACTTTTTATTAAAAAAATAGCATTAAAAGCGAAGAAAAAAACGGGTAACTGATCTATGTCCAATTTGAAACGGATGACTTACTAGATATAGTAATTTTAAAAAATATATAATCATTATAAAATTTTGATTCCAAACAGAAAAAATGCATTATTTGTTAGAGAAAGCTATCTAAAAACGCAAATTAAAGCAGGAAACCAACTTAAATAAGCAATATTTACTTAAGATTTACAAAAAATTGTATTTATTCAATAAATTTATTTTATGGGACTAGATGCCGAATATATACATGGTCTATAGTGCCACTTGTTTTGGTACACAAAGAAATTTAAATATTCCTGAATACGTGAAATGTTTTAGGACACGCTTCGTACAGATACAGATGACTTTATCTTTTAATAAATTTATTTTTTGTTTACAGGAAATTGTTTAGAAAAGAATAATCTATCCGGCCATCGGATTAAATTTTTGATTATTTGTATAACAAATACCTTTGTCTTTGCCTAAACAACAAGAAAAAATATGGGCTTTATAAATATCTATTTTCCGAAAAAAATGAATTAATTTATATGTATACAAAAACAATTGTCTTAATTTTGATTATTAAACGCACAATCGTTTGAGCCCCGAGAATCAAAAACGCCTAAATTTTAGACGCGGCACACCACGTAGAGCCTTAATAATTTGCATATCGTTAAATTTACACATTTTAGAGAGTTTTAATTTTAATTTTATAATTAACAAAATGAATATTGTTGAATTCCACCATATTCGGACATAAAATAATGAATGAGTGTTTGCACTATCAGAGAGTACTCTCAGAAACTGTTTGCACTACGCAATTTATTTGCAAGTACTGGATAGTTTTACTTGCTTGATCTTCTAAATAAATAATTTTGTATAAAATAAATACGTACATTTCAGATATTCTTCCGTGGTAATAGCCTGTTTATCGATAGCTACAATCCTACTAATATCAACATCGGTGCTAGTAATGGCCGAAGAATTCCAACAGCTTCCGACATCATTGCAAAAAATATCATCAACATTGGTGCACAATAGGAAAAGCCGAACGGCCTTCATTTGCGGCGTCATTGTCTTAATGTCATGCGCCAGTTCGGCAAGTTTAATATTTGGCTCGCACTCATTCCTAAATAACGATACCACTACAACCAATGCACCATTATATTTAAAATCAGAAGGACCAATCATAATATCAGGGGTTAGCATCATTAAAAATGCAAGAAGCATCGATTTAGTCGAGCCGCAAGAAATTGACATTAATTTATCTTTGACTGCCACGATCCACCACAACATAACAATAAACAATGAGGCCAACAGAAGCGATTATAAAAATTGCAGCGATTTCTGTTTACAAAATAAATGCTCTGATGTGTGCTTAAAGTACCTTATTGATTTAATAGGGAGCGAGAATGTCATGAAATATTTCAACAGAACGGTAGTAAATTACAACAACAATACAACAAATTATTTTATTCTGAACCACATGGAAAATAACGAAAGCAAATTGCATCAATGTTCTTCGGATCACGGCGAATGTGATTTGATTAGAAGCAGAAGGGATTTATCCGATGCAAAAATCAGTAGATACATAACTGATACCAATGCTAACCAATTGGATCCGGGCAAGAGTACCAATCTAAGTTATTTTGAAGATGATTTTGGTATGATGAAATCTGATGTTCCTTACGCATACGTTTGTATGCATGCTGGCTACATCGTCTTTACATGGGTATTGAGTTTAATTGCTTTAGCTACCGCTTTGAAATTGTATTATTTGATCAAAACATTTCTTGCTGTCGTGATGGTCACAGTATATGCAACATTGATTTTGGTTCCATACAAAGATGTCTTCAACGATAAATGCATCGAATCAAATAACGAAAAGTAATTTTGTTTCTATTTAATTGCAATTTTTCTTTAAACAATTTAATTGCAGTGAAATAATTCCATTATCGGCACAGATGATTATATTACTGGCCGTTTTCTTTCTGATGGTTGCGTATCATGCCAGACTAGTGGAAGTTACATCGCGTTTAGATTTTCTTTGGAAGCAACAGGCCGAACGGGAACTCGCCGATATGCAGGAAACCAGGCACAATAACACGCAATTGTTGAAAAACATATTGCCGGACCATGTCGCCCAGCATTTCCTTTCAAACGAGCGGAACTGCGATGTAAACTTTTCCTTTTTTATTTTACTTTGTAGTTTTAGTTGATTTATTTTGCAGGAATTATATGCGCAGTATCGTTCCGAGGCCGGAGTAATGTTTGCCAGTATTCCCAATTTCACTGAATTCTATTCCGAGGATATCAATAAGGGCATGGAGTGTATTAGATTACTCAATGAAATTATAGGTAGGTATTTACAATTTTAGAAAATGCTCATAATTAATTATTAATTAAAAAATATTGTTCTTAATAAGTTGTATCGGTCAGAAATTTAATATAATAAGTGGTCACGAACCAATAGAACGAATAAAAAAATTATATTTGTCCTATTGGCACCTAACTACTTATTATATAGTATCAGAACTACTTCAAACCATTAAAGCATTTAACAATCATTATATTTACATAATTAAATATGTTCATAATTAATATTTACTATCAAAGCAGACTGTTCTCAATATTTTTAGTTAAACATAATTTTCTCGGCTGCACTGATTAAATCAAAGAATGTTTTTAATATTCTTTTTGACTTAAAATATACGTCATATTACGACGTATATATGCCCTCAAAACGTTTTAATCACGTTCATTTGAGGTGAAATCATGCGTTCAAATTATATAAAAATCCAGAACATACTTATGCTATAGCATGTGAATATATTGATGTCAATAGTACGAGAGTACATATGTACTAAATAATGAAGTCAATGTAGCCGACTATTGGCTCAATTTTATTTAAATTTTATGGCACAGCAATACAATAAAAATTGACACAAATTGTACCAATCGGTCAAATAGACGTCATTATGACATGAAATGACCAAATTATGACGTGGCAAATACATCACACTGCAAGTCGGAGTGTTTGAACACATTTCTAACTACGAAAATTGTAAATAATCATTATTTACAATTTAAATTTTTAATTGTTAAAGTTGAATTTTTTAATACATTTATTTCAAATGTAGTAATGGCGTAGCAGTTATTTAATAATTATAATATTCTAATTACATTTCTAACTATTAATTAGTTCATTAAATTTGTAAATTAATTAAATAAAGTACTCAATGCTTTTAAGTAATTAGGAATTGCTAATTATTTATTTTTTTCTGGCCAGCAAAGACACGTCAGATTCACGTCTTTTTTGTCATAGTTTACGTCATTATAATGTAAAACATGACGTAACTATGACGTCAAAAAGACAAAATATGTTAGCTAGAAATGTGAAACTTTCGTAAATTAATGAGGTGAAAATGACGTCAGTTAAAGACGCAAAATAGACGTGCTGGTAATTTTTTAATAAACTTTCAATAAATAAATTGTTTATAATTTAACGCCATTAATTATAAGCACTTTATTAGATGACGTTTATATTTTAGAGTACTGTGACTTATTTAGCACTTGCATCATGATAAAATATCTAAGCCAACATCTTTTCTTTATAAAATGAAGACTGGCACTGAATAAGTTATCTTTTAATTACCGGTGCTCTAATAAGCTCTAATCACGTCATTTTAAATTCACCATAAATTGACGTCATTAAAAGACCATTTTTATAACGTACGCATTAGATTGTAATATGACTTAAAAATTTTGACATAAAAAATTTTGACAAAAAATTCCAAATAAACACGAGGAAAAAGTATTTTGAACACCATGAATTGACCATAAGTTGACGTCATTAAAAGACCATTTTTATGACGTACGTATTAGATTGTAATATGACATAAAAAATCCAAATTAACACGAGGAAAATGTATTTTGAACACCTAAATTGACCATAAGTTGACGTCATTTAAAGACCATTTTTATGACGTTCGTATTAGATTGTTGTAATATGACATAAAGTATTCCAAATTAACACGAGGAAAAATTATTTTGAATATTTAAATTCATCATAAATTGACGTCATTAAAAGACCACTTTTATGACGTACGTATTAGATTGTAATATGACATAAAATATTCCTAATTAACACGAAGAAAAATTATTTTGAACACCTAAATTCACCATAAATTGACGTCATTAAAAGACCATTTTTATGACGTACGTATTAGATTGTAATATGACATAAAAAATCCAAATTAACACGAGGAAAAAGTATGTTCAACACCTAAATTAACCATGAGTTGACGTCATTAAAAGACCATTTTTATGACGTACGTATTTGATTGTAATATGACATAAAATATTCCAAATTAACACGAAGAAAAATTATTTTGAACACCTAAATTCACCATAAATTGACGTCATTAAAAGACCATTTTTATGACGTATGTATTAGATTGTAATATGACATAAAAAATCCAAATTAACACGAGGAAAAAGTATGTTCAACACCTAAATTGACCATAAGTTGACGTCATTAAAAGACCATTTTTATGACGTAGATAGATTGTAATATAACGTCTATTATACTTTAAAAACTTGTTATACAACGTTATTACAAAATATTAGTAAAAATTACAAATATTGCAATAATATTGCTCTATTTAAATACGTTTAAAATGATTTATATAAATTTTAGCTGACTTCGATGAGCTATTGGATGAAGAGCGGTTTAGTACCATTGAAAAAATCAAGACTGTCAGTGCAACTGCCACCTACATGGCAGCTTCCGGTTTAAACCCAACTCATAAAGTAAGTATTTGAGCTTTAAACATTACCATTGAAAGCCTTTGGCTGTTCTAAGAAGCAAAATGCAAATTACCTTTTTAATTTGCAAGACATCGTTGGCAACAACTTTCCCTTAATAGTGGGAACCGAACACACGAGTAAGCAAAACTATCGATAAGTTTCCCATCTGAGAGTACTTGCAAATAAATTGTGTAGTGTTCGATAGTACTTTCGGATAGTCTAAACACGATAGCTTTACTTGCTCATCTAGTAATGTCATCACAATCCTTTTTTGACGTTTTGAAAACATTCTTAGGATTGCATGAACACTGAAAGTCCTGAACACTTATGCGCATTAATCGATTTTGCATTGGCAATGAGACAAAGACTGGAGGATGTGAACACGCATTCATTCAACAATTTTGGCCTCCGCATTGGCGTATCGTGTGGACCACTAGTTTGCGGCGTCATCGGCGCTCGCAAACCGGTCTTTGACATTTGGGGCGATACAGTAAACGAAGCATCGAGAATGGATTCGACCGGAATATTGGGTAACATCCAGGTCCCCAAATATACAGCTCAAGTAAATAAAAACCGTTCAAACTGAAACAATTAACTAATTAAAATATTTTAGTTATTAGGAATACGCGGATATGAAGTTAAATATCGCGGATTGATAGATGTAAAAGGTAAAGGCCAAATGGAAACTTATTTTGTTGTTGGGAGGAAACTATGCAGACCACAATGCTTCCAAAGACAACCCAGCCAGTATAGCAGTCTAGCAGCTGTGGTTTACGCCATGGCGCAAACTAGAAGGAAGCATACAGGCAACACTCGTAAAAATATTATTCTATTAAAAATTCTTGGTAATAATAAATTTTATTCCAGCCGGTAGTTCAGTGCTAGGACGCGCCCGCACTCAACAAAAATCTGAAAATTCCAGCAGAAAACTATTCAACTACAGTTCAATGAGAATTGCCCATCGGACGCCTGCAAATCCGGTGCGCAGAAATACAACCAGAGCGCACCACAGAAACATGCACGCTAGGTAAACTCAAAATCAGAATTACCCTCAACATAAAACCTTCTCAAATTAGCATTTGCAGGTCGCAACCCAACATGCGTCAATTGGGATCAGCCGGACAATTAGATCACAGCAAATTCAACAAATCCATAGACCGCGACACAACCATCATCAGCATACCCAGAATGACAATATCCCAATCAGCTCCTCACACTCCCGTTTCCGCCCCTATTCATGAAATTAATGCCAAAAACGTTCCTAGATTATTATCCGAGCCTATTGTCACGTCAAGAACCAAAAGCGCTTCAATGAAATCAAAATCCTCCGATAGAGCCTCGCCGCGATTGTTGGGAAAGAAGTTGGAAAGTTTGGATATTGGATTCGACATAGACGGACTGAAAACTTTGAAGACACCGACGTTGTGTGTGCCGGTGCATTCGCCAAAGTCTCTGAATAAGAAGGAATCGAAATTTTTCCTAAAATCGCCGCTTGCGAAAAGGGAAAGTTCTTTTAAGTTTGATCGGATCAACAAGATGAACACGCCGGATGGCACTGACGTATAATTAAGACAAATGAAATATGTATTTTTCTAGTCAGTAGAATAATTTATAATTTATTTTAAATAAGTATGCAAATATATTATTTATAAAGATTGTTTACTTTATTATATTAATATTTTAAAGCGTCAGCTCATACATCGGAAGACGTATAAGTAAAGATAATATGTGTAGCCATACTCGGAACAACATTCTTTTTTGTTATTTTGCGTCAAAAGTCTTATTTGACAAAGTTTTGGCATAATAGACAATGGTCTCATTCGCACGGAAACTTTTTTAAACAGTTTTGGAGCGTACGCTCCACACGAGGCGTGTTTTTTTAAGTTGTCTAGCGCCACTAATGCTATATTTACACGAGCTAGTGACTTGCTAAAGAACTTGCAAAATACTTACTTGCTGCAAGTATCCGTACCAACATAATATTAGATAGAAACTTGCGATAGTTTTATTTGCTTGTGTAAACGTAGCATAACCAATCAAAACGCTTTTTGGAACATCCATATTACGTCATACATCTAGTTCAAACACATCAATTATTAAAAAATTGATTTTATTTGTACTATAAAATTTCTAAATTTTACTAAATAATGTATAACGTCTTTAGAATAAGATTAGTTTGTTATATCTATACCATTTTATACCACAGAAAATTATTACGAATTAAACAATCTAAGAGGAGTGTAACGCATCATACAGTATTAACAGTTGCCAATAAATAAACACCCTGTATAAATAAAAACTGTGTACGCCACTGCATAGGTTAATTAATATTTTAGCGTTGGTAGTTCTGCAAGTAAATTGGCGCAACTTCAAGGGGCAATTAAAATGACATATTTTTGACATAGTGACTTTGACAGGTATGTTTTTGCCTACTTATTTTAAACTAGCATAAACATTTATCAACAAATAAGCAATTCCGTAATTAACTAGATAACACAAAACACGAACAATGGCAATTAATACGGCCAATCGATAGTACCAATAAAAACCAACAAATTTACCACTACTTTCACTAAGAAATCAGCCAAAAAATCCACACAGAAAATCTAAGGTTATGGGAGAATATCACAATTAAATCAATCATGTCTGTATCGAGGGCCTTAATAATCAACCCGATTTACTCCCGACTGCTCTCAAAGTTTCCGCAAAACTTTAAATTTTGCTTTGCGTACGGATCGGGCGTAAAGAAACAGTTGGCCAACCCGAATGTATCGCCCAAAACTAACATGATTGATTTGGTCTATTGCGTCGACAATCCTTATAAGTGGCACGAAGCCAATTTAAAAGAAAATTCCAGTCATTATAGCGGGATGCGTTATTTAGGCCACAATTTCATCGCCAAATTCCAAGAAAATTCCGGTGCGAAAGTGTATTTCAATACGCTCGTCGAAATAGAAGGCGTTATGATTAAGTACGGCGTTATAACAACGAAAGATTTAATCACCGATTTGTTGGAGTGGTCCGATTTGTATTTGGCCGGCCGATTGCATAAACCGGTCGAAATTATTAAGAAAACGTCGAGTTCCGAATTGCAAACGGCTTTAACGCTGAATTTACAATCGGCAGTGCATGCGGCTTTATTAATTTTACCCGAAGTGTTCAGCGAATACGAGTTTTATTATACTATATCCAATTTGAGCTACGCCGGTGATTTTAGAATGACGTTTGGTGAGAATAAAAATAAAGTTGAGAACATTGTGAAACCGCAACTTGCAGGATTCCGCAATTTGTATCTGCCATTTTTGAAAAGTTTAAGTGATTTCGTTGATTTTCCCGGTTTGAATGTTGAGGAGCGCAGGGATACGTTGATGTGTTGGCAGGATGTTAGTCCAATGGCTAAATTGCATCATTTGAATCAGTTACCAAGATGGCCGCAGAAGGCACTGACGAGATTTTGGAATCGTGGGCATTACAAGCAGGATACGGAAGATGTTCTAAGGGCGATTGCATATGATCCAGATTGCAACGATATTGTTGAGCGGTGTGTTGGCGAGATTGTTTGGAAATCATCGATTCGGCAAAGTTTGAAGGGGCTGTTAACCGCAGGAATGGTCAAAAGTGTAAAATATAGCAGCCGAAAAATTGCCAAGATGTTTTAATAGTTTTGTTATTTAGTTATGTATGGATTTTATTTATTTAATAAATGTTTTTGTGAATGCTTCTAATATTTCATTTTGCACAATTTATTTTAGCGCAAAACTAAGATTTATCAAAATTAGTACGTACAACTAAGTCGATCAAATATTAATAAAAAACATTTATTGATTGCAATATAATTATTTGGTCGGAGGGTATCAGCAGTATCAATTTATGATAGTTCATTGTTTTGTAGGTGAACAATTGAAGTTTGAACAATACATTTTTTTAATAAAGATTATAAAGTTTGGTTAGATATGAAAATGATTATAAATGAGTATATTTTTGTTTCAGTTTATCACAATCGTGGTTTGTTCAAGAAGTGATCAAGATATGAGCAACGGCAATCACATTGAAAAGCAATTTCCTGCAAATAATTTTGTTTAATTATTACTTTTTTATACAATAAAGAAAATGTATCAATTTTCCGATTCGGATTCTTCCGACTCGGAAGATGGAATCCGATTCAAAACCGACAGTACTCGAAACAAAGACACCAATCGGAGCTCATCATCGAGACACCGCCGATCGCATCAATCCCGTCATAGAAGCAGATCACGTTCGTACAGTCCGAGGCGCACACACAAACACAAAAAGCATAAAAAATCATCGAGACGTTCCGAAACGCCGGAAAGAGACAGGCGACGACACCGGCGAGACAGTCCCGATAGGAAAAAATCCGTGAGATCTGAAAGTTCGGAGATGCGCAGAAGCAAAATTTCACCCAAACGAAAACGATCGGAAAGCGTCGAATTGAAAAAGAACGAAATTGCGTGCGGCAGCCGAAAAAATAGCGTACCTGAAATTACCTCACAACAAGTTAGATCGATACCGCGCAAAATTGCACCGAGCAATGAAACCAACAACATTCTGTCAAAATTACAAAATTTGAATCGTGTAATAGTCGAAGATGTCGGTCCCAAATCTCCTTTTACTAAAAAAATTGAAAGCGATTCGTCTTCGTCGAATCACGACGTTGGTCCTACTTTGCCCCTAAATGAAGAAATTTTGTTACAAACGAATGATCTAGTAGGGCCAGTATTACCAAAACAAATTGCAGATAAAGATTGTGACAGTCTATCCAGCTCAAATGATTCTTCGATGGATAAGCAGGATGGTTTTATGGGCCCTGCACTACCACCGCATCTTCAAAATGATGTTGGCCCATCAATTCCGCTGCCGATTGAAAGTGATGTGGTTGGGCCTTCTTTACCTATCGACAAAAATCAACTCAAAGATGATGTTATTGAACCTTCATTGTCATCAGATCTTGTTGGTCCATCGCTCAGAAATGATGTGGTTGGTCCATCTTTACCTCCACATCTAAAAGATGATGTAGGCACATCATTACCGCCACATCTTAAAGATGTTGTAGGTCCATCATTACCACCACACCTATCTAAAGATGATATTGTTGGACCATCATTGCCTTCGGAAGATGAAGATAACGTAGTAGGACCTTTATTGCCTCCACATTTACATAAAAATAATGATAATGATTCAGAAAAATTGCTACAATCGGAGGAAATTAATGCTGAGAAATATATAGGGCCATCTTTACCGGCCCATCTTAGAAAGCAACTTGAGGAACAAGCCACTAAGGTAGATAACAAACATGATGATGAGGAAGATAACGACGATTACGGCCCACTTCCGCCTGAATTGATGACAAAATCTAAGGCGCATTTGGCATTAGAAGAGCGTGCACTGCAGATGCGCATAGATAAATTAAATCCTGCAGGAGAAGAGAAGGCTGGCAGGGAAGAATGGATGCTAGAGTTGCCGACAGTGCAGGCATCCAATTTGGGTTTAGGGCCCAGACAGTTTCGAGCAAAAGCAGGCCCAGACTTATCCGATAGGTAAGTAGTATCAAATTTTATTATAATCTTTTCATTTATGATTAACAATACTTTTCCTTAACATGTTCACTGTGGCAGCACTTTATCTTTGACTGCGTTACGAACCCCCATGCGTATTTATGTTATTATTACTCATATGCAGTACATAACCCTAAGACCTTATTTAAAAAAATTATATAATTCTCGGGGGTTATGGACCGCAGCGAACGTGTTAATTAATATCATTTATTTAGTGTTTTACATCAATATTTTTTTGTAATAATCTTCCAGTCTACTTAAAATAATGCCGTTTATGTTTTACTGCGTCTATGATTTAAATATTTTATCCCCCTTTTTAGTAAATTTATGTTACGCCTATGGTGAGCCAACTTCATGTAACTTATATCAAGCTAACTTCACAGGAGTTATTTGTAACATGCTTCAACTCATAATATATAATTTAGGTTTCGTAATTAACTGAAACAAATCAATAAAAAGGCTTTTGTAGATTAATAAAATATTTCTATAAATATAAACGTTTCAAAA
>JARJEC010127435.1:0-21868 GCA_030264575.1 Tachinus sp. AB-2021
TTGTATTATATTAAAGCATGCACAATAAATGCTACGCTTCATGTTTCTCTGAGAGCAATTTATTAAGTGTAGTAATAAGTTATCAAGGATTCATCTTGATTGCATGCACCAAACAACCCCTGAATATTTGTTAGAACTGATTTTCATCTCATTTCAGCAGAATCTTGTTCAAATGTCATCTTCTGCTCATTCATTAAAGAATTTAACAAGTGTAAGCTGAATAGAATCTTAATGAAATAAACATAATTGAAGGGGGGAAATCAGAGATAAAATTTTATGGAAATTAAAGACGCTTTGCATCAACTACATTTTAATCCGGGCGGGGATGAAATCATCCGGTTTTTATCATGTATATTCATTTCGAATAATTCTATGGCCATTTCGAGAGATTTTTACATTGGATTCATTTAATGGATGGTTTAGTATGTATTATATTGCGCTTTGAGATGGATGGTCACGGATAGGGAATGTATAATTTCGAATCGCATATTCCGAATAGTTCGGTTCGTTGCGGTCTAACACTGGCAATCGCAACAGTGCGTGCGCACCTGACAATTACATCACTAATTAAACGGTTACTACTAATTATTTGCGAGATTGAGGGAGACGGAGCGAAGTGGTCGGGATTGAATGCGGGCCGATCAATACACGCACACGGGTGGCCTCACATGTAAACGTACTTATACACCTTGCATCTGTCGTCTTAATGTTGATATTCATTAAACCGATGATGTTACTTTTCGCCGTTTATATAAATAAACTTCGACTGGCTATAATTAAATTGCAAATTAAACATTGCCAATAGGTTTTATGTTTCCTGAAAGACCTCTTATAATTGAAATAAGATAATTAATTATACATAGATTTTGTTCTGGTAATACTTGGCCCTTTATTGCTCTAATCTCGATATATACTGGGACACCCCACACTGCATTATGGACATTCCAGAGTTAGTTGGGTTTCGGGGTTGACCAATTTTCTCTGATTTCAACCAACTCAATACAACGACCCTTTATTCGTGCTTCACAAAATCTGCATTCTGATGTGCATAGTTTATAACAAATGTTAAAATAAAATTTAGATTTTAACAATATGTTATACCTGCATTGTACTATGCAACTTTTTATATCAAATCTTGTATAGTTTATTGAAGTACTGCATTCCATTGAATTGCTGAATATAAAATAAAAGCCAATACAATGCCGCGATTCAATAAATTGTACAAGATTTGATATTGGAAATTGTACAGTATCATACAGACATTAGTAGTATAAATATTTTTAATAAATAAATATTAAAATTTTTAAAATGAAACTTTTATAGCCAGATGTAGTCCAAAAAAATAAAACGTCTAAGATGAAACACTTTGTGGGTAGGGATACAGTGGGAAATGCAATTAACGTGCATTAATAAGATATAAAATACGATGCGTAATGTAAGCGAACGATACTAGTGACTTGCATATCTAGTAGCATTTATTGTGCATGCTTTAATTTGAACTGAACTACTTCACTATGTAGGTCACTTCAATTAAGTTTAATTTCAAATTAAATTTAAAATATACAAAATGCAGGATTGTACAGAATTAGGAAAACTGTTAAATGAAAGTTGAGCCGAAAAAATAAATAAAGATTTTAATTAATACTTATTAATACATCATAATTCATTGTGACGATGTTTTGCATATAATATGAAATATTAAAATTGAAGCTACAAACTATCCACCAAATTTTATTACTTTTTTTAATAACGAGCATTTAAAACAAAGTTTCATTTATTACTGCAGAACCATATAGTTGTTAAATGCTCCAAAATTTACCGTGCCAGTTTTAAAATGTACACTTTTTGTAACAATTTAATTTTTACATATTTCTGTAGATTCAGAATTATTTTAATCATGTATTTAAACAATTAACATTAGTTAACATTTTTATGTTCCACTCATTTATCAATTATTTAATTATCAATATTTTTATTATTTGTTGGTAAAGCCAAATTATACCGTTATTCAAAATATTTTATAAATATTTAACATTGCAACGATTTTCGTCATTTTTGTTGTAAATATTGTTAAGTATTTGTATTATCTCATTCATTTCTCGACGTTTTGTTACATTTTTTAACATTCTTACTTTTTTTTTCAAAATATTACAACGTTCTGTAACATGTGACGATAAATGTGTCCGTCTATGGGTACCTATGAGAAGTGAAATTCCTGGTAGAACACTAACAGCAGGGTAATGCACAATAGACCTACGTAGGTCGCAGTGCAGAAAGGCGGAAATAGCCAACCGACCCCCTACAAAAAAAAACATAAAAATGGATACCTATCATAGACGGACATATTAATCGGCACATTTGCGTGGGGCGCGAAAATGTGGCGTGGTAAGCATTTTACCATCATACACATAAACGTATACGCCATGCAAACGATTTAGCTGTTGTCCCGAAAACGGACTTTTTAAATTTATTTACACGGCGGATTTGCGTGGCGTGTGGTGTGTGGTGTGTGTATGTGAAACATTTGAGCGGCTCGTGGTGTGGCATGTTAAATCACCACAAACGCACGAACTTTTTATCACTTTGGCGCGCCGCGCGCTATTGTGGCGATAAATGTATCCATCAATGAGTAGCTTTTGCTTTTTTACTATATTCTTGCAAATATTTTTTGAGATTATTTACTATTTTTGACATTCTAAAACATTTTTCAAAATGTTGACGTTTGTATACATTTGGAACATTTGGAACATTACATTGATTTATTTTACATTTAACAAACATTTTTTAATGTTGCAACATTTTGTGACGCAATAGCTGGGCGGGTAAAATGATTTAAAATTTTTGGTAAAGGTAATTTTTGCTAGGAATGAAACTATCTTTTCGCATATTTTGTAACATTTTTAGATATTTTGGGAAACTTTTTGAACAGTTTCAAAATATTTTTGTATATTGTTTAATATTTTTGGCATTCTACTCCTTTTTTTTGTTTGAAATTATATAAATATTTATATACATTTCTTAATCTCTTGATATTTTGCTATATTTCATTACATTTTTGCAGTTTACTAAATTTTATAACAATTTCCATAATTTTTCAAAAAATATTGCAAGATAATATTACAATATTATTTTTCAATAATTTGAAAAGGTGTTTGCAAATATATTTTTATATGCATTTATTTTTTGACATATTATAACTTTACATTTGTTCTTTTTTAAGGATAAAGTGAGGTTTTGGCCTCAGCAAATAATTTGGACTTAATATAAATATTGCATGCGTGACTGTATCTACCTCATCGCACTGTAGGCATTCATGTGTTGAGATAACTACCAAACAATTTGTGTTCTTCTAAAAGTTGCATCATGTAGTAATCCTCGTGTTTTTTGTTGAACCACTTTTTGAAATTTTTGATCAATAGCTTGGTCCATCTGGCTCTTTTTCCTCATCATTTTTGTTCCATCTTTGTAGCCATTTTTCCATTGATCTTTTTCTAATATCGCTGCGTTTTTTCCTGGTTATGTAGGACACCGTTCTCTCTTCAGCAAGGAAAAGTCTATAGGTATTAATCTAGCCCTGGCTTGTACGACTTCTAGGGATGTGCAACAGTATCCATTGAATACTCTCAGCCGCTCTATTTTCTGAAATCTGGTTAGATTGTCTATTTTTGATTTTTGTTTAATCGCTTCTTTTAAAATAGGTGCTGCCCGCATACAATGGAATAGAGTTAGCTACTGAGCAGAGCAGTTTTATTTTGGTTACTTGATGTTACGCATAAGACCAGACAGGGCAGGGCTATCAGTAATTTTTCGGCTTTTGTTGTAGCTCTTTTGATTTGGTATACCCCTAGATATTTTATCCCGTGTTTTGATTTGATTATTTTTACCTGGACTTTGATTTCCACTTCCACTTCAGTAATCTTATCAAATTACTGCTTCTATTTTCTCTTTAGCAAGCTCCAGTTCTAAGTCCGTTATTTTTCTGAATATCTATTTCGTTGGTTGATTGTTTTTTCTATTTTTTTGCTTTTGCTGGTTTGTATTTAGATTTTTTTGTTACGACTATTGCCGTGTATTCAGCAAAAGCCTCGATTTGTACTCCTTCCTTTGTTATGATTTTTAGCACCTGGTTGAATAATATAATTCAAAAGACGGTGTTCTGCAAGACTCAGTGTCGCGGTTAATATCCAACCTTTTGATAACACAATAGCTAGGCGGGTGTGTGGATAATTTAAATAATTTTTTTTAAATGTAATTTTGCTATAAATTAAACTATCTTTACAAATATTTTTAAAACATGTGTCTCACCCACTCACTCAGCTGTTCTGCCACCAAAAGATTGGATATTATCCCCATCGTTCATAGAAGAGACAGAACTGTGGGTGTAAGATGTCAAAGGTGCACAATAGAACCATTAAGACCGTAGTGGGACGTTTGACGAACCACCTCAGGAGAGAAAATCCCCACCGTTTGTGATTTACACAACTATAACAGCATTGAAAGTATAAGTCACTTGTCAAATAATAACAAAAAGTTAATTACCTACCTTTTTTTGGCACAATATTATATCTCAGCTCACATGGTCATTACAAATCTTTATTATAGAAGACACTGGTCAGTACAGAAGTATGTTAATATCACCATCACTTTGTGAAATTAACAATACTGATGCTTGGAATACGGAATATCCGGAAAAACATTACTATTTTCAACATTCCATCAGTACTAGATTTCACACTGTAAGTATTTTTAAATAATGAGTGAATGCACAATTATATCCTATATATCTATATCTATATATATATAAATATGTATATAGGCACGGTCAGCAATTGGATGGGCTACCGGTACCATTCGCCATTGGGAAACAATTAATGGCGCTCTAGATATTGGAGGCTAATTTCTAGAGTAACAAGCCTTAACTCAGCACATATATAATTACATAAACACGGCTGAAGGACCTCGAGGTCGATGGCCAGTTGGGTAAAACCCAACAAATACAAATCGTATAGTATACTAGTATCCAATATGGTTTTGGCTTATATTATGTTCATTTATTGACTTATTGAATATGAATACCATTAGTTTCTATACTTTTAATTTACAATATAAGTTATATTAGAAGTAACAAATATGTGCTAATTTCTCAGCGGTTGCTTTTTATCTTTTCGTAGTTGTGTAGCACTTTTCGGTTCTTAGAGTAATACGTTTCTTATCCTCAAATCTTTACTTTTCTGGCCAAACTTGCAATATCTTGGCATGCTTCTTTTTGGTATACTTTATGCAAATGTAGTCTATAAGGACTGATTATCTTTTACATTGATGTACAAGGTTTGGTACTGGTTTATTAATTTTCTTAGATACGCTACATTTTTAAGTAAACTTCAAAACCAAAATTATATTTCAGACATATAAGCTGGCCTATTTTACTAAAATATTCTTGCGTATGCAAGTAGAAATAATCCGAAATGTAGATTCCAAAATAGGAGAAAGAAGAGGAAGGAAGTTTTGATGTAACTAAAGGAAAGTAAACCTAATAAACGGCAAAAATGGTTATGGGTTAGTCTGTGCATCAAGACATGCTATTCCTACATGTCTTGCTGCATGTTGGCTCTGTTGGCAAACCAAGTCCAGCTAGTTTACCTTGTACTAATCACAACAATGCGAAAAAAATGGCCATTTATTATCAGCAGGAACCGTGAAGTAATATCATGCGAAATTATATTTTAATTTCAATTGGGACCAATCTAGCAATTTTTTTTGCATTGCATAACAGATGCTGCCACTCTGCAATTAGAGGTCAAGGTCATCAACAAAATAAATGTGTTGTCAAAAAAAAGGCAAAAGTTAATTGGTAACGAAAAAAAAGTTCTGAGATATTTTGTAGGAGGTGGGGGGGTGGAGACTCAAACAAATAAAGGTGAAAAAGGGTGCGTACTGCAAAAAGATTGAGATAGAGTTACATTTCTTCTTATTGATCTCTAACAACTTGGTACGCCTGGTGTATACAAAAAGTATACATTGAAGAAACTTTGAGACATGTCAGTTTGCATGAAATGGAACAAAAATACCAGCAACTGACTTCCTTTCAAAATAAAAAAGACGTTGTAACTTGAAAGAGGTTTGCAGCCCAAAAACCTTTGGGCAGCTAGTTAAATTTTATAAATTTAAAAAGTATAAATATAAAAAATTTGAAACTCGTAAAAATTTGAATAATTCAAAAATAATTAAAGAAAATTTTATACTGGTCGTTTCATTTTGATCTAATTATGCGAATATGTCCAACAACATAATTTAATCAAAAATAATGCATAAGTAATTAATTCCCGTACGTTAACCAATTTAAGCGTGAGAACTTTGCAGAAGCCCGTATTGAACGAAAGGATCAAACTGCATTTAGAAATTAGCCAGGAGTAGATAAGTACTTATGGTATCCAACATTATAAATAGTTCAAGAGGAGTAAAGTGATGAAGTTTATAATATAATATATTCATAGAGAATGTAATGAAAGGTGCGGTGTATGGTGTAAGTGTAATCCCCAATGTATGTGTAACTTCCACGGTACGGTAGACATGCGAGGGAGTGTTGCACAGAGCTGCACCGCCGTGTATTCACTGTATTAAGTGCACAGGGTTCTGTTAATCGCCTGCGCACGTATGCATTATGCAACTAACATTAGTCCGTAAATTACACGAACCGCTATGCTCTCTCGTGTTCTGCGGCTGGCAATTATCCTAGAATTAATTTATTTGGGGCAGTTACCCTGTCAGGTGCGCAGCGCTACTGTAATTCCAAACAATTATTGTAATGCTTATCACTATTAATATACAGGTTGATACCTTTCTACCTTGCCAAACCGCTCCAACCGTAAGGATTACATCGTTTAACCATACGCAAACAAACAAACATTAACCCGCTATTAATTTAAGCGCGCAAGAAAAAAGTAATTATTTAAAACGACGCTCAAACTAATTAGCACATAAAGCCTGTGCTTTGATAAGAAGGGAATTATTAAAGCAGAAAGCACCTGAAACATTTAAGCCGTCCCACCAGCATATGTTAGGAGGAAGAGCGAGCCATAGTAACCGCAAAGCCCATCAAGGTTCCGGAATAGATTCTACTTAAATACTGCTCCCCCAAGAGTTTATATGTAGGCATGCATATTTAGAGGCTGCTTCCTCCACTACATACAAATGTATGTGTTGCTGTTTGTGTTAAAGAGGCTCTACACGGCTGGAAGATCATAGCAACACCTTAAACTGTTATAATGAAAATTACATTCGCACTCAATGAAATACAAACAAAGTTAGATAGATGTACCTGCTGTATCGCAAGATGAATTAATGCAAAATAATTATTTTTCAAATCACTTCAAAATATTTTAGTAGTGTATATTTACATAACACAGCATTTGCATTGCATATTGATTTGTAAAAAATCAATAAACAATGTAAAATATTGATTTTTACGGCTTCTACAAATTTTTACATATTTTTCAAAATTTTGCTACAATTCTTTCAGATTTTGCTACTATTTTTTGATATCCTTCTCCTTTTTTTTCATTGGACATTTTTTAAATGTTTATTATTATCTTACATGGTCTATTAATGTTTTTTTAAGTTGCCGCCTCGAAAGTGACATTTGGCGCACTCAGGTGACAAGAGGAAATCCGCATTTCCCGATGTACTAAACCATGGAAAACGACAAAAAATCAGTGAAATATATGGCTTACATTTTATGAAAATCGGGGGTCTTAGGATAACTATGAGCTATAACACTGTATGATCGGCCGTTTTACAATTTTTATAGTATACTAATGAATTACATCACAAGCACAAGTTTATTCACAATAATTTTGGTTTGCAATTTATAACCATTAAATGAATTGTTTAAGATGGCGCCTGTAAGGTTATTCATATTTCTGAGATATTATTTTATTTATTATTTAAATCTTAAGTTACAGTTTTTCCTCGTTTCAAAAAATATTGTACACACTCTTTTCCTTCTTCGTCTCCCGGGCTTCAAATTTTGCATTCACGCAGGATTATTAATTTCCTCTATTTTGAAATTGCCGCCTCGTAAGTTACATTTGGCGCACCAAGGTGACAATCGGAAATCCGCATTTGTCGGACTACTAAACCTGGAAATCGAGCAAAAAGCATTAAAATCTGATATTTTACTTTGGGTTTGTAGAGGGCGGGGAGGTAGTAACGAGTTATAACTGTATATGAAAGGCTCTTGATTTTTTTAGACTTTTGATAAATTTTTTGTTTAGTAATTTTTTTCTTATTATTTGCAAACATTTTGTTTTTTTTTTCTTTTCTTGGAATTTCTATTTGTTTTTTAAGCAAAAAGCACTGAAATCTGATATTTGATGATTAATTTGGGTTTGAGGGAGGGGGCTTAATTACGAGTTATAACTGTATATGAAAAGCACTTGATAGTTTTAAGCATCTCACAATATTTTTTGGACTTTTGATAAATTCTTTGTTTTGTAATTTTTTTCTCGTTTTTTGCAAACATTTCGGTTTTTCAATTTTTTCTTCGAATTTCTATTTGTTTTTTAAGCAAAAAGCACTGATATTTGATATTTTAATTTGAGTTTGGAAGGGTGGGGGGAGGGAATGAGTTATACCTGTATATGAATGGCCATTGATTTTTTTAAGCATTTCACAATATTTTTCTTGGACTTTCGATAAATTCTTTGCTTTGTAATTTTTTTCTCATTTTTTGCAAACATTTCGGTTTTTAATTTTTTCTTCGAATTTCTATTTGTTTTTTAAGCAGAACGCACTGAAATCTGATATTTTGATCTGGGGTTATGACGAGTTGATTTTTTAAGCTCCACACAATATTTGTCTTTTACTTTTGATAAATTCTTTGTTTGGTAATTTTTTTCTCATTTCTTGCAAACATTTTGGTATTTCAATTTTTGCTTCGAATTTCTATTTGTTTTTTAAGCAAAAAGCATTGAAATCTGATATTTTAATTTGAGTTTGGCAGGGAGGGGGGGGGGGAATAATGAGTTATAACTATATATGAATGGCCATTGATTTTTTTAAGCATTTCCCGATATTTTTCTTAGACTTTTGATAAATTCTTTGATTTGTAATTTTTTTCTCATTTTTTGCAAACATTTCGGTTTTTCATTTTTTTCTTCGAATTTCTATTTGTTTTTTAAGCAAAAAGCACTAAAATCTTATATTTTAATTATTAACGAGTTATAACTTTATATGAAAGGCCCTTGATTGTTTTAAGCATTTCACAATATTTTTCTTGGACTTTTCATAAATTCTTTGCTTTGTTACTTTTTTCTCAAAAAGTTTCGATTTTTTAATTTTTTCTTCGAATTTCTACTTGTGTTTTAAGCCACAAGCACTGAAATCTGATATTTTATTCGGGGGGGGGGGGGTTAAAAGCAATTAAATCTTATATTTTAATATGAATTTGAAGTGGGTGGGTGGGGGGGTGGGGTGTGACGAGTAACTGTATTTAAAAGGCCCTTGATTTTTTTAAGCCTTTCATAATATTTTTCTTTGACTTTTGATAAATTCTTTGTTTTGTAATTTTTTTCTCAATTTTTGCAAACATTTCGCTTTTTTAATTCTTTCTTCGATTTTCTATTTCTGTTTTAAAATTATGTGATTTTCTTGTATTCTGGATTTTTTTTATATTCACCTATGATTTGCAATATTTATTGACTTTTACATCACTTATTGCATTATTTTAAATTTTTCAACAATTTGCAACCTTTTCTTAGGACTGTTTTTGTAAGTTTTTTGACAAATATGCAAAAATTTTTTAATTGTTTGGAATTTTCTTTTCTTTGTCATTTTTCAAGTTTTGCAACAGTTTATTGATATTTTCTAAATTATTAAAGACCTTGAGACGAGAAGGCTATAAGCCACATATCTAATTTTAAACAGTTTTTTCAATTTTTAAATTGATTTGCCTTGTCAACATCAATAAATTCAGATTGTGGCTAATAACCTTTTTGTTCAACAATTTAGAAGACATTTTCCAATATTTATGATTACATTGATTGTTTATTTAAATTTTTGCATATTTTTTTAAGTTTTTTTGCTTTTCATAATTTATTTATAAAAATTCTTAAGAGATGTATTCAAACATGACATGAAAATTTACTCCAGTCCCGTTGGAGGTGAGGCAAGGGGCGGTTTTGAAAACTTAAATGAAAAATCTTGTATTGATTAGATTCTCCATAAAAAATTATGTCGTATTTTATTAAAACCTACCCACCCTTGCCTTCAAACATTACTAAATTTTCCTGTAATTTTTCGACTCTATGAAAAAAATTTATACACTTTTTCTGGTGTTATTTCCTCCCCCCTTGCAAAAGTATCGAAGGGTGGGTTTAAAAATTTAAAAAAATTCAAAATGATTTCATGTAAAACATCTATGTCTGTTACTATGGTCACCTAGTAATGACAAAAACGGGAAGCCTGACAGTGACAATGAATATCATAAGTGACGGTGACAATATGAAGGACAAAACTGCATAGCTTCGCTTGACAAATAGATTTATAATGAAGTCAAAGTTATTGATTATGTGTTCTTCTTGTAAACTATAAAGGAAGCTAGACTAACTGTCTAGAACAACCAACAGAATTTACAGGCAACCAGTATCACAACGCCTTAGAATCAAAATGATTAAGTTAAAAGTTTATAATCAATTATCCAATCTACACCATGACAATAGATTTATATGTTTTACCAGGCCTCCCACACGAGGGATCTCTCCCTTTTTTTTGTAGATTTTTACTGTTTATCAAAACATGTGTTTTGTATTAGTGCCTAACCTAACCTAACCTAACAATTCTAATAAAAACTTAATTTTATGCATTGTTTTTTGGACTCCTAGGAGAAATTTTTTTCAAGTCCAACACGACAACACTCCTTTTATGTCAGTTAACTCCTTGCGTATATAAGAGGGTTGGGGTAAAGGTGTGACTTTGAAAAATGTACCCACTCCAATTTTGTAGATTTGAATTTTTTATCAAATCGTTTGTTTTTTTGCAAAACTATGCTCACCTGGTCATGACAATGACAAACAATATCATGAGTGACAGTCATATGTAGCACAAAATTGCACAGCTTCCATTGAAAAATGGATTTTGATGTTTTACATCCAAGAGGTGTTCCACGATGAATCTCCTAACCTTTCTTTGTAGGTTTTTAAGCTTCTCTTGACAAATGATTCAATGTTTAAAGTTGGGTAAACGAATTTTGAAGTTTCTTGCAAATTCAAACGTTTCCTGCGATCTGCGCTTGATCGACTTTACTTCCCCCCCCCCTTTTTTTTCCTTTGAGACAGTGTTTAATAATCATAAAGACGAAAACATCTTACATAATCTGACCAATTGAAGAAATAGTTAATGGTTCGTCAGTAATTAATATTACAGGAAAGTATTGCTGAAAGGTTAGTCTCGTTGAACCCATCCCATTCATAGTTCCCCATCATAATATAACGGTCCACGTACGTAATCATGCTGGAGAATTTCAATTTTCACCAGAATATGTAATTAGTGGACTCCAGGTTTTACTTCTAATAGCTACATAAACCAAAATGAGCCAGCACATCCCAATAAGAATTTTACTTAAATTATGTAACTTTAAGAATTCGCAACCTTAATGCAATATTAGATAATATTTACACTAAATTGATGAAATAATTTTAGTGTAGTGTCAATCAACTCTGTATGTTACTTCATTTTAATTTTCCCACTTTGCGAGAAGGGCCTGAATGATAGTTCTTTAGAAGATATTTAAAGAAAAAATTCATTTCGCATTTTGACAATGTGTTCTAGCTGCCCCGTTTTTCTAACTTAACGGTTTGAGATTTGTATATTGTGGGTTTTTTTAAGCCTCGTAAGCCCCGAACATTAGAGGAAATGAAAATACCATTTGCCGTAAATTTTACCGACGTGATCAGGAACTGTTTCAAGATATTATGATGCGACATTCCATAACAAATCAAATCGTAATTTATGAGATGTTATTTTATTTAAGGCTCGACGTGCCGCGTCTAAAATTCAAGCGTTTTTCACTTTTGAAGCTCAAAATATTGCGTATTTATTAATTAAAATTAAGAAAATGGCTTTTGTATACATATGGACAAAAGTTTAAACTATTCTGCTATCGAATTGGTTTTTCTAGATATCATTTTCTTTGCAATTGACATTAAAAAAAACATATTTTATATTGATGTTTAGTTATAAACAATTTCTTATGGAAATAATCAAAAACCTAATCCGATAGCCTGATAGATTATTCTTTTCTAAACAATTCTGCCAAACAAAAATGAAACTAATTAAAATAAAAAGTCACAATCATTTGAGAGCTACACCTCTATTGGCAGCAATGTATTGTGTTTTTACTGCCATAAAGTATTGCCATCTGTATGAATTGCGTACAGAGCTTGTTCTAAAACAATTCACTTATTCGGGAATATTTAAATCTTTTTATGCACCAGTGGCCCACGTAGATCATGCTTTTCGGCACCTTAAGAGATATTATTTTCCGCACTTAGTTAAACGAAATGGTTTCATGTAATAGTTATTTGTTTATTGAGCCCAGAAAGTGCTACTTTGCTGTACAAAAGTTGCGAGAGGAGCGAGCGTACTGAGCGAGAAGAGCATCGGGCGACCAGTATTTTGGCCGTGTTGAACACAACATTTTGTAATGTTATACACTTTTTAGGCCTCATGTGCGGGCAGAAAGTGTCCAATAGGGTTTCAAAATATTTAATCATAATAAATAAGCAATTCACAAAAGCAACTGCGCACTCATTGTTCCAAATCCAGGCGGTTCTACTTTATTATTTTGTACAAACAATGTTCTATATGAAAATATAATATTTTGGGCAAAACAACGTTTGCCTAAAGCAGAACAAAACACTTTTGTAACTCAATTCTAATACTTACAAATATAATAAATCTATTCATTGCGTGTATTTTCAACTGCTTTGAAAATAGCAAATTAACGTAAAATTATTTTAAATTTATTTATAATTAAGTTGATAGTACTATTATTCTCAATTAATCATTTAAAACATTTGTAAATTATTATTGTGTGAACATGGGTGTTATTGTTTAAGTGTTATGTTGGTATTGGTAGTACTACTGACATTTGCGCATGCGCCTATTTGGTTTCTCTGATAGTATTGCAATGAGGATATCGGTCCTGCAATTATCAGCAATTAAAAATCATTTTGAGTGCGCGTACATTGTTAAAAGTGTTACTTCCGTCGAGATTGGGTCCAGGTCTAAGTTTCCTGCAATTTTCGCCACCGCACCTGATGAATTTGGGCCAATATCAGCGTGTGAAAAATTGCAATTTTTGACAGCTCTTTATACGCATTTACGAATGACATGAGGTAAGCAAAATAGATACACATTCCATTGCCACATTGTTATGATGTTAATGTACATTTTTAATTTTTGTCAATTGGTTTTTATTACTATTGTTATTTTGTTTATTTAGTTAAAAACTTAAATGTAAATATTGTATGGCACTGTTTTTTTATTATAAGGCGATTTTGACGTATTTCATTGGTGTTTAAAAAATAGAATATATTTTAAAGTGTTATTTTAGTCCACCGCTTGGGCATGCAATGGGGATAGAAATCGTTGATTAAAATGTAATGAAACGCAAATATTGCATCGCGAAAATAACCCAGCATTGTGGCGTATCTAAAACTACCAACAACTTTTGATTACTAGAGCCCAGACTAGACTGTTTCCCATGTTTGATGTAAATTGTAGCCGAGTTTGACAACGTTTTGTACATTTTAGATAGTAAATGCGGGCACCGGCCCTCACTACGATTTTATTCTATTTTAATAGATACCGAAGTTTGTCGGGTTGGCCAGTTTATGACCAGGCCAGACAAATCTGGTTCCATAAAATGACCGTCGAATAAATCCTACGCGATGTTATTTTTGCGCTGTACACACACGCCGCATGAAATACTAAGATATATATGCGGTCGCAATTGCATTTTATACGTAGGAAATATAACATATTTCATCTTTCGAAGCACAACACAAATATAAATGCGGTGGCTAAAATTGTTTAATAAATCTTCCCTTTCGCCATCGGCTACAAAGTGTAAATTTGCTTACTATCGAATAAATCCACTTCTTGCAAGTGAATTATTACCTATGAGCGATGCAAAAAGTTGCCACTTCATTCTTATTAAATCGGATTCTAGATTATTATTTTTCACCGGTAATGCTGATTGTGTTAATATATTTATGTTTGGAGCATTTCAAGAGGCTGCTGAGAATCTTATCAAACTGCAAATTGCTTCTGCTACGAATGGTGCTTTGAATTAACTTTTAGATTGGCGTTCCAAGGAATTCCTTTTAACACCGCCGATACTTTTTAGTTCAATATAAATTTATCAGTGTTAAATAATGAATTTATTATAATTTATGTGATGCGAAGACAATTAAATTGGAGCAGCGAAAAGTAGAATGATGTTTCGCAGGTGATGGTGTCCCCGACTCATGCGGAAAGTAAGAAATATGTCGTGTCGTGAGGATACATATCGAACAGATGTGCAAATTTATGGCTAAAGCGATGCAAGTATAACTGCAAGGAATTTGGGTTTAGTTTATGGATGAAAGAATGTATAATTAACATGTTAATGGTGGATTGTGTTCTTTATTAATTTAACATATTTATGGTAGTTATGTTGTTGTACCTTGTTAGGAAACTTCATGCTTTATAAATTATTATGTTTCTGTTTTTTCTCAATTAAATGATTACTTATATGCCTTAATGGCACTGGCGGACTTTGGTAAAGGATGTCGTGCACAGGCCTTTTTGTCGCGTTTATAAGAGTCTTTGATCGCGGTAATTATTTAAGTGCGCAGTATAAATAATGGTCTTTATCTTGTCTGATCGCTGTCGTCTCGGTCTCTCACTGAGTTATACTTGTTTACGTACTTGCGCTAGCGAGTGAGGTGTCTTTTTTATTCCCCGATGAGATGTACTTGTTCTCCTTGCAATTGCCCGTGACGGTTGCTTTACTTTTGTTGTCTCGTCCAGGAAAGGAATTCGCATCTAAGATTGAAGGGTACGCGTTTTATTTTTACGGTCGCGTGTACCTCGGACGCAAACTGGTAAATCGCGTTCACCATTTTTTGCATCCAAAGATGCACGGCTCTTTAAAATAATCGTGTAAAGTGGCGGCACTCATGAACTGTTTAACTGTTTACGGGCAATTACCTAATCGGAATTCCTCCTTTTTTTCGCTCGCTCTCTCTTGGCGAATTTATGTTCACCTGTGGATTCGAGGAGCAGCGATTTCGGGGACACGAGGTAATAAACCATCGGCCAGCGAGTGTAAATAGGAAGAGATCCGAGTGGCGAATGTAAAGCGAAGTCATGCAGAGTCGATCGTGCTCATGGGTCACGCATTCTGACCCCCGAGGGCGGCCAGATCGTGATCTCGCGCGATTTCCACCGGTTTTCTCGCGACATTTGCATCTCTTAAAATGCAAGTTGAGACTGCTACCGTTGCATGTATAACACTGAATGTAACGTGTGAATTAACGTTATAGACTAGCATTACTACTTTAATCCTACGGCAAAGATTGTGATAAAAATAATCAAACCTTACAATTAAATAATAAGGAAAGGCATGGATAAATATTACCGGGGTTTGAAGAAATATATCCTTGATAAGTGTCACAGAATGATTTAACTGTTTCTCAGTGCTTTTGAGAAATGTCGAAAAACATGTAAGAATAATCCCAGACTGACAAACAATTGGGGCAGGACAAATAAATATAATTTCAACAAATTATGTATTTTATTGAAGACTTGCAACACGTATCAGCATCAACAATAAAAGAAGAAATGTGGAAATCTTTAAACAAAATTTTAATTTAAATAACTTTCGATAAACGACAAATTATTTGCTTACTAAATTAATTGGAGAAGTGATAAGAAACGTCGCAAAATGTTTAGAAATATCACAGAAATTCAGGTATGTCATGTGAAAATATTAAATTGCAAACGATATTAAATTCGTTTCAACCCATTGAGTAAACTCCCAAAGTCTTTGCCCACCAATTATTGACACGTCTATTTTTTCATCATAATTATGAAATCTTAAGGATAAGAAAACTAAGTTTTGCTTTTGGCCTAACAGATATATAGTTGTTTGGTGGTTTTTACGCTTTTTAAATGTTTAGAATTTATTATATTTTATAACAATTGAAAACATATCAATTTGCACATTTTTTTGTTTTCGAAGCGAAAACTTTTATATTGAAGTGTGAGCCCGAGAAAGCGGAGAAGAAATTAAAAATATTTCAGGGGGTTGGAGTAGCGATACGAATAAGACTGGGGCGCGTACATTCCGTGTATGCATTGGCCGTAGGGCGTAGTGTAATGAGTGGCAGGGTAGTTGTGCATAAATATGACATTAACGTTGACATTTCATTTTCAATATAATATCATAAAATATCATAATAAAATTGAATCGGTTTTTTTGAAATGGGAATATTTTAAGAGTCCGCTGTTGGTGCAATTTTTAAAGGTAATTGTACCTATTTCGGAGAGAAGAAAATATATCTTTTCATTACTACAAAGGATTGTAATAAGCAGGTATGTTTCAAAAGTATTTTAGAGGTAAAATCTAAATAACCAAAAAATGGACTTGTTCCCAAATTACCGATTTAATCAAAGGTTTCTATTATGTGTGTTCCAAGCACAGTCACAATTTTTATTTTTCCCTTTATATAGAGCAACGTATTGGATTTATACCAAAAATGAAATGATATTTCAACGGAAATATACGTTTTGGAAGTCTAATAAAGTGGTTTTTAGAAAAAAATTATGGCGATTTTTGAAGAAAAATTTACCACTACGTATTGCGAACTTAACCAATCGAAACGAATTTTTGGGCGGCACAACTAGAGCGTACTTCAACAAATATCAGAACAATATTTTAAAAAATTTTTGAGTTATGCTTTCCACACACACATACACACATACAAACATATATACACAGTATGTATGTATTTAAATTTCAGAAAAATAACTTAAAAACTGTTTGAGTTATGCGTTCCACACACACATACACACAAACAAACATACATACATAGTATGTATGTATGTGTGTGTGTGGAACGCATAACTCGAACAGTTTTTAAAATATTGTTCTGAAATTTGGGGAATATGTTAGAAGTACGCTCTAGTTGCGCTGCAAAAGAAATCGTTTTGATTGGTTAAGTAGGCAACACGTAGTGGTAAATTTTTCTTCAATAGTCGCCATAAAGGGCCCCGATTTGAACAGAATAACAAATGAAGAAAAGTAGTTGCTCATTCCTATGGTACTTTAATCCTAAAAATTGAATTAAATCAGCTTTAGATCGATATTTTAATGCCTAACTTATAAAAACGCATTATTCAATTAGTCATTAGTCAAAAAAGTCAATTTACAAGAAATCTATGAAATTTATAACAAAATTTCATATAAACGAATTTGTAGATCTCTAAAATCTGCAAATTTTATATTTATTTTTTTTTTAAATTTCCAAACACAACAAAGGTGCGTTTTATAAATGTCAAAAAGAAGAATATTGTCAATTTACAAGAAAACTATGAAGTTTATAACAAAATTTCATATAAATGAATTTGTAGATCTCTAAAATCTGCAAATTTTGGATTTATTTTATTAAATAATTTCCAAATACAATAAAAGTACTCATAATAAATGTCAAAATAAGAATATTGTCAACTTACAAATGAAAACTATGAAGTTTATAACAAAATTTCATATAAACGAATTTGTAGATCTCTAAAAACTGCAAATTTTGGATTTATTTCAGTAAAAAATTTCCAAACACAACAATTTTTTTCTTCCTGTAAGAGAAAATAAAAACCAATAGATGGCGCTTTTGAGATGACGAAAAACAAAACCCACGTGATCACTGTCAGTCAAAATACGAAAATATAAATAAAAATTGTATAAAATCGGGGCAAGCGAACAAGTCGAACAGACCGGCCAGGTCCATCTATAGTTTTATACTATCCTCCACCAACACATGCAAACATTTTACTTATCTTAATGAATTTAAAATAATTATTTGTAACGTAAAGAACTGATAGCGAGAATATATTGTTAAGGGAAAAATTTTAGTACGCATTGCGACCTCTAGTTTTATTACTCTGGTGTATTTTTGAACTAGCACAATACGCGAATATTAAATTTAGTTTGTTAATGTCAAAAAATAATTACAAAATAAGCTAGTGACATTAAATCAATGTTTTTTAGCATATATTTATCTTTGTGCGGACATTTCTTTGTTTGGTTTGTTGTTATGGTCCCGGCTGGCAAAAGTGTTGTTTCTTCAACTTTGTAATTCAAGATGCCCAGTATCTGTTTTACAAGATTCATCATTATTTGTCATCTGAGAAACCTAATTATAGGATTTTGTTTAGGCGGCCAAGAGTCGCCTGCGTAGTGAGCCATCGCGCTCGAACGTTACGTCTAGCCGTTGTGTCCGGACGCTACGTCCAGCCGTAACATCCAGCCGACTAACAGTGCTACAAATGGGAATGCAACTATTGACGGCTGGACGCTGCGTCTGGACGTAACGTCCGCACGCGGCGGTTGGCCTTCTGATCAAAATCCTAAGTCGTTACTTCTCGGCTGGATGTTACGTCCAGACACGACTGCTGGCTGTCTAAACAAAACCTTACTTTAAGCGGGGTTACACACTGGTGCTACTAGCAACATGCAACTAACATTTTTTTGCTACTACCAATATAACCTTATTTGAGCCGATCATGCATCACCGGAACATGTGCAGACATCATTTTTCTTCTATTCTAGATGTCAGTTTTTAACTGTTGAAATGTTGTTGTTGCTCTTTCTTGTTTCTAACTGACTTGATGTTTGCGACTGGCATCAGTGTGTAACTGCTAGCACGATATTACTACAGGACAGTTGCCAGTAGCAAGAAAAATGTTAGTACCAGTTACCGGACCTAGACGGACCTGTTTGTAAGCTTCCTAATTTATGGTTTACACGTTGCCGGTATGTGAGCCAATAGAGGTTGCCAGTGAATTACGAGTAAAGACTAGTACATTGCCAGTGACTAGCAAATTATTGGTGACAGTCACTGTCAACAACTAGTAAGTCAACAAATTTTGATTTATTTGCACACTGACTCTTTCCTTTGCTACTTTTTATGAGTCGCACATTTTCGTTTTTGAAAGTTGCCAGTAGCAAGACACATTTTTTTTAGCTACTAACCTACCACTCGAAAAGAAACCAATATAACCCTATTCTGGATGTCAGTTTTTAACTGCTGCAATGTTGTTGTTGCTGTTTCCGACTGACTTGATGTTTGCGACTGGCATCAGTGTGTAACTGCTAGCACGATCTTACGACTGGAAAGTTGCCAGTAGCAAGAAAAATGTTTGTAGCAGTTACCGGACGCACCTGTTAGTAATCTTCCTAATTTATGGTTTACACGTTACCAGTGTGTGAGCCAGTAGAGGTTGCCAGTAAGTTGCAAATAAAGACTAGTACATTGCTAGTAGCCGGCAAACGATTGGTGATAGTCACTGTCAACAAATTTTGATTTACTTGCACACTGACTGTTTCCTTTACTACTTTTTATGAGTTGCACCTTTTTGTAAGCTTCCTAATTAAATGTATGATTTACACGTTACAAGGTGTAAACAGTACATTGCCAGTGACTAGCTAGCCATTGGTGCCAGGCAAGCGTATTGTTTTTCCACCATTTTTTTAATGATTGGCGCCTCATTTTTACACTGTGTAAACAATTTTGTGCCAGTCGTTGATTCATGCTAGTTGCAGTCGCGTTACACTTTTGGTACTTTTAATTTCTGATTAAATAAAGGCAAAATTACGTTTGAGTGCTGACAAAACTGCGAAGTTTGTAACTTTATATAGAGATTATGAAAAATCTATTTAATTCAGATTATCGTGATGCCCAAGTTGCTAGTAGGAAATAGTGAATCCAGATGAAAATAGAAAACTTAAGTTGCATAAAATAAGTTACGTAGTTATATCTTTTGGAACTGTCAAGAGAATAAAATAAGCGGAGGAGGTGCAGATTTTGTGTCCTATTCAACATTGGCATGGTTTGCGGATACGAAATATATCGTGGACATTGTCATGTCAGCCAGTAACTTGAATTCCAACTATCTCATAGACGAATAATTTTCAAATGGCAGCTTAGATTAGTTTAAGCGAAAGTTACAATGTTTTGATTATTCCATAGGGTTTCTGTTCTGTTTAAAGTTTAAATTAGTTGTTAGAAAATACCCAATGTATTCGTCTTTTGCTAATGACTAGCTTTGTATAAACATTCTCAATGCCAATGCTAGCCTTTACTAGCACTGTCATTTAGAGGACTCTACTGGCATCCCAATGTCTAACAACATCTATACCAGCCATAGTTACTATCCGCATATAAGGCAATAATAAATTATAAAGGTTGATTTTCCAAAAAAAACAACTAACTAGCTATGATTCTCACATGTGAAGCTCTGCACTTTAAATTAACATTTGTGTTGTTCTTCCTGTGCAAATCTTTTGCCGCTTAACAGAATAATTAGTTTATTAACTGAACTTTTTTTCTATAAAATATTGGTACAATTTTGGACAGATAGTCAAGGTAGTACAATTTATTGTATTTTTTTGTTGCTTTTTTTGAATGTATATTTTGTATATCAAACTATCAACTTAAGGTTAGAAGAAAGTCAGATGGTCAACTAGCAAAAAATGCGATGGAATAGAAACCAAATACAACAAGATCTACTGGGAGACCCCCGAAACGATGATATGAGAGCTGGACTTCGACATCAAAGAACTAAGTGTAAAATAGTACTCTGGTGGTACATATAGGACAGAGTAAGAAAAAAAAGAAGAAGAAAATACGACCAACTTATGGTGCTCCGGTAGAAAAGGATCCAAAGTTTGATAAAGGCTAACGTGCGGCGTGGTAAACAGTCAGAGGCTAAAATAGTTTTATTTTTTTTTTGTGAATGAATATTTTGTATATTATACGACCAACTTAAGGTTAGAAGAATGTCAGATGACCAACTAGCAAAAATTGCAATGGAGGAGAAACCAAATACAACAAAACCTACTGGAAGACCACCCGAAACGATATCATGAGAGCTAGTAGTACATATAGAACATAGTAAGAAAAAGAAGAAGAAGAAATTACGTCCAACTTACCGTAGTCCGGTAGAAAAGGATTCAAAGTTTGATAAAGACTAATGTGACGCGTTGTAAACAGTCTGAGACTAAAATATTTTTATGCTTATTTGTGAATGTATATTTTGTATATCATACGACCAAATTAAGGTTAGAAGAAAGTCAGATGGCTAACTAACAAAAATTGCGATAGAAGAGAAACCAAATACATCAAGATCTACTGGAAGACCCCCGAAACGATGGCATGAGAGTTGGACGTCGACATCAAAGAAATAAGTGTAAAATAGTACGCTGGTGGTACATATAGGACATAGTAAGAAAAAGAAGAAGAAGAAAATACGACCAACTTAAGGTGGTCCGCTAGAAAAGGATCCAAAGTTTGATAAAAGCGAACGTGGGGCGTGGTAAACAGTCTGACACTAAAATATTTTTAGCTTTTTTTGAGAAAATTTTGTATATCATACGACCATCTTAAGGTTAGTAGAATGTCTGATGACTAACTAGCAAAAATTACGATGGAAGAGAAATCAAATTCAACAAGATCTACTGGAAGGCTCCCGAACGATGGCATGAGAGCTGGACATCGACATCGAAGAACTAAGTGTAAAATAGTACGCTGGTGGTACATATAGGACA
>JARJEC010127442.1:0-13365 GCA_030264575.1 Tachinus sp. AB-2021
TATATATATATATATATATATATATATATATATATATATATATATATATATATATATATATATGTATATATATATATATATATATGTATCTATATATATTTTTTGATATATGAATTTAATATATATATTAAATTCATATATCAAAAAATTCTCAAGAAATAACTGCAATTTTAATGATTACCCTGTGAGACCCACAAGAAACCGCTAATATTCGCCTATAATAAAAGATGAAATATCTAAATTCAGCAAGAATTAACTACCATACTATAATCAATCTGGACATATATTACAGATAAATAATTGCACATTTTCAGATAATAACAAAATTTCTGGAACAATCTAATTCTAAAACATTTCAATTTCTACAAATATGTTTATTCACTATTTACATATAATTTCATGATATTGAAAGGCACTTTAAAAAATAATTAACGCTTATGGAAAGTGACAATTCCATCAATTGACATCTTATTTTAATGGAAGATAACCGATGTTAACAAAAAATGTACTCTGAAAACTAAAATATGCCGTACCTTTACTATTAATGGCACCATAAATAATTTCAACAATGATAAACTTTATATAACAAAAGATATAAAATGTGTAAACTGTTATAAAAATTTCATTTCAATCATATTAAATGTGTACAAAAATCAATCCATACGAACTATATCTAAATTATTGTCAGCATAAATGGCTCAACTTTATATAATACAAATCAAAAATTAATTTTTAAAAAGTATATATACAATTTTTACATTTAAAAAAGTATTTACAATTGATAATAATTTCATTTTTTACAATCAATTTATAATTTGATAGCTGCAATTTCCCTGTAAAATAATATTATATAATATTTGTTTGCTAAAAAAAGCAAGTAAGCATTCATTTGATAGCAGTAACTACAAGTGAATCGTCATTTTTATCTCTTGTGGCTTGGTAAGCTTCTCTTTCTACATCTGGGAATTTGGTTGGCAAATTGGGAGAGTGCAAATTTACTTTTGCATTATATCTACAAAATTGCGTGTATGAAGTTATAATAGTAATTATTTCTTAGTGATTTACCTGATGCCACCTACATCTACTTCATAATCTCCTGATAGTACATAATCGTTGCAAACTCGTTGTTTTTCACCTTTGCCATCGTAATTTTCAATAAATCCTAGACATACCTGCAATATATAAATGTGTATTATGTTAGGAATATATTGTAAGTATCTGAATACCTGTTTTTTAAATGTAAAACCATAACCAGTTGTAGTGCACAAGCCCACATATTTACCATTTCTGTATATCGGTTCTCCACCCCAAGGCCACAAGTCAGTCTCTAAATCATGATCTTCTAATAGTAATTGAACATACATTCGTTTCACTCCTTCATCTCGTTGTTTTAATAATGCATCTCTTCCGATAAAGTCTACACCTTTCTGTATAAAGAATCAATAATAGATATATTTTATAAATATAATACACTGAGTGATAAAAAGTAAAAGAAACCATTTTATTTTTCTATCAAACTGTACAAATTAGATGCACGTATGGCATTTTCTTTAAATCATTCTTCACAAATTATTCAAATAGTTTTGTTTATTATAAAATGTTTTATTTGTTGCTGGCAGTGAACTTCCGTTCCACTAATGCTTATAAATTTTTTACGGGAAAGCACTTCTATCTCTCAAATAATGGTCTTATAACTAACTTGAAGAATACCTAGTAGGGCGATTATAGAAGTTTTAGAGTTTGTAAATAATCCAAAATTAAAATTCATGCAAAGTATGAACCCACGTGCCAGCCATGATAGGTTAAACCACATATTCGTATAACATAACCTACATATAAAAGTGATAAAGCTCTGTAACGTTTCCATATTTTTTTGTCCTACAGTATCCATATGATAAAAAAGCTATTAAAATGTGTTATAAAACATGTATGATCAATAGTACTAGACTGATATTAGTGGTAATAATTTTACTATACTCACATCAAATTTAACACGCCACACTCTTCCACATTCTAGAGGAGTTGTTCGCGTATCTAAATCCTGTCCCCAAAATGCATAGAATTTTTCAACACGTAATGCTCTTGTTGCGTAATATCCTGCATGTTTCATCCCATATTTTTCACCGGTCTCTAATAGCCGTGAATAAACATGTAATGCAAACTAAAAAAAAACTACTTTATTTCATGCGCAATCAAATCAATGACCTTACCTCATTCGGAATATACATTACATATCCTAATTCTCCTGTATGAGTAAGATTAAATGTTCTAATTCCATTCGCCAAACCAACATCTAACATTTTGAATGTAAAAAAAGGAAAATTTTTAGGACTCAAATCAGTATCTGTATGTTCAGATAACAATGTTCTTGTAAATGGACCCATAATACACAAAGATGTAAACATACTGGTTACATCAGACATCGCCACCGTGGATGGTAAATGACGTTGCAACCACACTTTGCACCTTGTTTGTTGAATTGTTGGTGCAATCATCATATAACTAAAATATAATTAATGTTACAGTAATGTCCACTTATTACAAACCCGTTTATAACAAACTCTCGATTATAACATATTTATCTAAAAGTACAAACAAACCGCTTATATTGTAATTTCTCCAACTCATCATTTATCTAACTAAAAATCACATATTCTATGTTCGTTCACATGCGTAATGTTAATGTGACAGAATGAAATGAAATTAGATATGTACGTCGATTTTGTTTTGGGTGATGAGCCGAAATTACTATAAGCAGTAATGTACCACTTATAACAAAAATTTTGCGCTGTTTTCCTCGAGTTTGCTATAAGCAGACATTAATGTAGATTGAGATAACAAATAACTAATCTTACTGATTTTCTGATATTCTAGCCAATGAACAATCATTTTCATAACCTCCATATTTATTTTGCATTCCTGTATGTATAATGCTTCCTACGGGAACATCAACATCATTAGAACAAACAAATTGTAAGGCTTTTACTACTTCATCTCCTTTTGACTGAAAATTACATGAATGAATATACAATTATTTTCATTTAAGTTTTCGTACCCATAAATCTATTTTAGTAAATGATGAGTAATCACTAATTCCAATAGTTTCACGGCATGCTGCATATTCATGGGCTACAAATTCAAACCACGGCGGTTTTCCAAATGTATTTGTGTAACCTATACGATATGGTGTGGACCAGTCTTGTGCTTCTCGATCTGAAAAAAGTGCGGTTAGTGTGTTTTTAATATTAAATAAATCTAATACTTTACTCGAATAATCCACTATGCAATGATTGAAAAGAACAAAATGTTAAGAGATATTAGAACAAATATTTAATTATGTGATAGGTAGTTACTATTCCATAGAAAAGTGTGGGCTCAGACAAAGTTGTAACTTACATATACTGTTCAGGAGACACAAAACAAAACAACCTTCTTACGTGAAAAACGGCAAAATGATAAACTAAATACTTTATTTATTTGGTACAAAATTTATAGTTCTCTTATCTTGGGCAGTTGTATTATGTGCCACATAATGTTTATCTGCAAAAAACTGAACTGGATTTTGTAAAATATGCGAGTTATAACTTTATTTGAGATAACGCTTTAATGGTATACTATAGAAATTACACAGACTATTTAAAATATTTTAGGCATCTAAATACAAAAACCAACATGTCCCAAAAACTTTTTGCCTAAACTGTAAATAGATATATTATTATTACCAACTAGAGTTATTCAATAAACATTTTATTTTATGCTTTTTGTATCAATTTAAAATGCATGTAGCCCATTCTATTTTAAATTATGAATAAAATGGTGTCTTATGTTTTAAAACAATGTAATTTGTCAGTTTTTGCATCTAGAAGTCTGATTTGTATAAAAAATAATATTTACTATCTGAATGTTTGGGTTCAAACCATGTGGGTCTTTCATATCCCATAACTTGTCCAAACACAGCACCGGCCTCCCTTAATTTAGGATAAACAGGAGACATTCGTAGATTCCTACCAGTCTGAAATTCATGTAACGGATAGATTAAACCATAATGCAAACCAGGAACTTCTTTAACCCGATCCCTCAAAAACTTTCTATTATTATGCAAACCTAGGAATCTGGATACTTCCAATTCATACATATCAAATGAAGTTTCGCCATTTACAATGACTTCGGCTGTTGCTAATCCCACACCTCCGGCAGCTGATATGCCTACAGTTTTCATACCAGCAGCTACTAAATATTTTCTTATCTAAAATTGAAATCAAAATTAAATTAATAAATAACGGTAAAATTTCATCCAATAATTGAATTGGTAAGAATTAAAAAGCAACTCTGTCGTTTTTTCCAGCAAAACAATTTTTTACAAGTGACATTCTGATCTAACCGCATAATAAAATATAGTTTTTTCCATGTAAAAATTATTGAAATTAAGAAATTATATTGTTTTAAAATTGTTGCAGTGAGTTCCTTTTAATTCTTTCCAATTCAGTTATAAAATACCTGTAAAAAATACAAATAATTTCCTTTTTCGGTAGGTTTTCCTAAATGTTGTTAAATGGGAAATTTAATTAATGTTTAAAATGTCCATATTGTGCTGTGTCATATTAAAGAATAAGTAAAGAGAGTTTTCTGAATATTATTATATTTAAAATAATACATATATAATAAAAATCATTTATAAATTGTTATTTCAACTATGTTCTCCATGAACATTTATTCCATTCACTGCTCTCTCCGGGGCCATACGACTCTTTTATTTTCTATTTATAATTACAATTGACCGATGAAATTAGTAAGATAAAAATAGTTAAATGTAAATTAGTGTATTATTTGTTAATTGTAATTTTTGTTGCACTGAAGAAGAGTACAGATTAATACTCGAAACGTTTGCCCTTTTCAAACGTATTTTTAATAAATTGAATAGAACAGACATATTTTTCTTTAATTTTGCCGATTCCAATGGAATAACCCATATTTACAGTTATAAATCAGCAAGGACGTTATCATTTAATCACTATTATTAGTTCTACATAAATATTGTTTTTGGTATTTTTTGTTTGTTTTATTCACATTCTGCAATATTTTTTGATATTTCACATCACTAATTGCATAATTTAAACATTTTAGTTTTTTCCCATTTTACACTTTTCATTTTAGAGAATTAAACCAGTTTTTTAGACATATTCTTTTGTCATTTTGTTGTTTTTACATATTATTTATATCGTATGACATTTTGTGAGATATTTTGTAATATTTATTAATTATATTCCTCCTTCTTCTGTAAATGTCAGTACATTATTTTTAATTAATTTTTCATTTTTAATATTTTTTTTTACATTTCTACACATATTTCAAAATTTCAGATTTTTCTCTCAATATTTTTCAATATTTATTTAATTTTTTTTTTCAAAATTTTGTTACAATTTGGAATAGTTCTCGACATTTTATACTACGAATATAATCTTCTAGTTTTTCCGTGCATGCTTAGTGCCGAGTACTATATATTAACCGTTTTGTGGCATGCCAATGCATAGGTTGAAGACTGCTGGACTGACCTATGGAAAGCAGTTTCGTGCAATAATCGAAAAGAACACATTCTAAACCACTCTCGCCTTGTGCGTTCTTTTGTTATTGCTCAAAAACGCCTTCCGTTGACTTTGCTATAAGTGAATTAAATGCCTCATTACTTTTTAAAATTGTTTTATAAATAAATAAATTTGTTATTTAAATTTTTCTAAAAATAATTACTTCAAAACTTACTTCAGGAGCTTCTCCAACTATCCATTTACAATCAGGACTAAAAGCTTCCGGACCATTACATAACCTATCCAATACAGCTGAACTCAAACTAGGAACTCTATACAAAAGCTGCTCTAATAAAACATGGAAGTGATCCCAATCTTCAGGCAAATATCGATCTCTACTGCTGGCTAAAAATGCCATTCAATAAATCAAATAAAATTATAGATTTTATGAATACCTGGAATTTTTCCATCTTCAAATGCAGGTTTAGCAACTGGTTCAAATCCTCCGGCTAAAAATTTACCGTTATTTTCCCTGACATAAATATGACCATCTTGATCTCTTATCACTGAAAGTAGTAAGGTTATGTACAAAACGTATATTTATAATTTGTTTTATTACCAGGTGTTAAAGGGTCCAATCCCGGAATTGGCTTTGTGTGTAGGTAATAATGTTCCACTGCGTGTAATGGTACTTTTACATAAGGCTCTGATAATTGACCGACGCCTCTAGCCCAAAAACCGGCACAATTTACAAAATATTCACATTTTATGTTGCCTAAATCAGTTTCCACACTTGAGACAAATCCATTTGTTTGGTTTATTTTTTTGACTGTGCAATTTTCTATTACTTTTACACCTACAAAATATATTATTTCAATTTATTACAAACTATATAGGATTAAAAATATATACATATGTCCATATTTCCATCAACTCCGTATAAAACAAATAAAATTATAACTTTTTGCAAGAAATTCATCAAATAGGTCAGCTGTTTTGAACAAAACTGTTTCAAATATATAAAATCGGAAGTTCTTTTGCCAAAAATTCATCAAACATCTAAATACGTCCATTATTTTGTATAAAATCAGAAATTGTTGCAAGAAATTCCTCAAATATCTACATAAGTTCATTAGTTTGAACAACCCGGTATAAAATCGTCTCCCCCCCCCCAACCCCCTCTCACTCAAGTATAACATTATTTTGAACAACCCTGTATAAAATTCAAAGTTTTTTTGCAAGAAATTCATCAATATGTTCCAAAGCTATCGCTTCGTTCAACAATCACAGTCGTCTGGGAATCAATTTTTCGCATGTGACGCACATATAATTTTTTGTCAAGTGCCTTGTACAGATAGAAAATTCATTATTAAAAATAAATCCAGGTTGTATTGTATAAATTTGATGTTGACAAATATTATACTTGCCACTTTTGTCGTGTTTGTAAAACACATTGATTAAAGTATCCAGGAAAGTCATTTGAGTACTGTTATTTCATCATTGTCTAGCAACCGATTGTTGTACTGGAATTGCCAATTATGGGTTAGTGATGTAGGGACAGGAAGCGGTCTCTTTGACAGCGGTCTCTTTGACAGCGGTCAACAAAAAAAGATTTAAATCAAATCATGTGACAAATGCATTGCCAAAGTCTTTCTAGTTACGTCAGTATAAAGTTCACTGTTAAAATCATACCATTTTTTTGTGCGGCACCAATTATTGATAAACAAGTTTCATAAGGATCTCCAACTCCATCTCCAGGTATCCACAAACCCCCAACAATATCATCGATATTTATTAATGAACATTTGTCTTTACATTGTTCTGGAGTTAATAAATCACAGTCGATATTCCAAGATCTAAAATAATAATAATATTGATAAATAATTAAAGAGAAACTCACAATCTTACACAGATTGAGCTTTCATTCTCCTAAAAACCGTCATCCGATCCCTATTCCTAGCGAGATTCAAACTTCCACATTGCTTCCAGCCCGTTGTTAATCCTTTAGATTCCAATTCTTCATACAAATCTATACTCGATTGTGTTAGTTTTACTTGTACTAAACTCGGCTTGAAAACACCAATGAGACCTGAAGAATGCCATGTTGTACCACCACCCACCCTAAAAATGTACTATTTATAATATATTTCAGCTATGCTCCTTCATAGTCACACGACGTAAATATAATTTCAAAAATCACATAAGTTAAAATAGTTAATTTTAGTGAGAAACTGTTTTGCATATGAGACATATATATATATATATATATATATATATACAAATTAAAATTAACAAACCTATTTTGCTCAACTAATACTGTTTCATTGCCCCATCCTAATTTGGCCAAGTGATATGCAACTGAGGCACCCATAACACCGCCACCACACACGACAACTCTCGCACTATTAGGTGGCGTCTTATGTTCAAAGCGTAACCCGTTATCGCCATCATCAGCATTATAAGCACACCTCAATTGTTTTGATGATGAAATAAATCTTTTATATGGTTTGTGAACAGATGGTTTTAGCACTACACATCTCTTTAACATTGTGCTTGAATGGATGTGGAAACATTTACTAAAGAAAGATATTAATTATCTAATGTCTAAGGCTTCCACATGATTTCTCTTGATTAAACCTATAATTGGAATTGATCCAAAACGAATAATAATCTATGATTATAAATTAGTTTTATTATAGGCTGACATTGGTCGCCAATTGGAGGTTATAAATTTGTTTAGATTTGACGTTTCTTATAAACAGGCAGGAGTGTTGCCAAATTTAAAATTTTGTTTCCTTATCAGTAATAGTTTAAATACACTGACTACTTTTTTTTAGAGATATGCACAATTTTAGTTTTTTTTTATAAATAAATACTTAAATTATTTTTCAAAAACGAACAAAATAACGTGTTTACTTTAAATTTAAAGAAAATTAACTATAGAACAATATTAAAAAAAAATGAAAAAGCAAAATTGGTTATTTAAATAATAAAAATACAAACAATTCTTATATCAACCATTAATAAAATTGTTTTAATAGCCTTTATCTGTGGCGTATAAGAGAAAACTGCTGAAATGGGGAAAACAAAACCTATGTGTCACAATGTTAAATGAAAAAAATCTGAAATATAACCTGCAAAGTACACAAATGCAAACAAAAATTTGAATTTTGCGTCAACCAAAATGAAAAAATGGACATATGAATGATTACAGAAGATTGAAATTTATAACATATTATTTATTTTTACACTCAACACATTCTACAGCTTGATGGGCGTGTTGGAGGCACACAGAATTTTTTCAAATGTTACATCATTTGTACTTTTTCACCAATTGACTTTCACTCTTTTGTGTAAAGACTTTCTGACTTGAGCTTCTAGGACATTCAATTCAATCTACATATTATGTTTACTTTTGTAGATTTTCAGATCTGCACTAGTTTTTTGTTGATAATCTTTTTTTTTTAGTTTTAAATTAATAATTGAGAATAAATAAAACAGTTATAGCATAAATTCTCGAATTATATTATGAGAACGTGTTGGAGATGTTAATTATGGTGTTTTATCTCAGACTGCCAAATCGCTACTTTTATAGATATTATTTTTATTATCGTATTTATATCATTATATATTTATTATTATAACACTTGTTGATCCACTAATAATGATTTCTTTTTCTGTCTCTGTTTTTGCACACATACATATAAAATATACGTAGGTATCCGGGTACCACCGTCAGCCAGTTGTGTAGAATTAGTTTACCAGCTGTGTAAGGCCTAATAACACTATGTGCCGTTAAAGAAATTCCAACCATAACCATAATTGAACCAACTTGCTAGTTAACTCTAGGACTAAAGTTACATTTGGCTCTTCACCATATCCTTTCACGGTTATTGGGGGATCGCAGCAATAACCAGAACTCATTTCTGAATAAAACTTGCCTTGAACATTAAAGTTGTGCTACGCAGTCGGTTCTCAAACTGTGGGGTGCGTTTTTTTATGGGGAGGGGGGGGATAAGTTGACAAAGGCGTCAAATAAACAAATTTTGAAGTAGCTATACAGTTTTTTCTTTTTTTGTTTCTATATTTAGATTTTATAGCAGCAACAGCAGAAAAACCTAAATTGAAAAGGTTTCAGTATCCAAAGCATCTTTGCTTTAATAAGAAAATAATTACAGAACAGTTCTATCCAAAAATGTGTCAAAGACTTAATAAAATATTATTTTTTGGAGCTACTCGGAGCTCATTCAATTGTTTCTATTTTTCAGCGATAGATTGGTAGGTTTACTGTCAAATTGATTTATTATTTATTTCAATCACGTAATGTATCCTTCAAAAAGAATTTGTGAATATTATTGCTCAAATTTAAACTTGCGGTTAATCTAATCTATCTTTTTATCTTGTATTACACAAGAAGAGTCTTAGTTTTGGAACTGTAGCCGGTCTACGACTAATTAGGATTTTTCTCTGCTGGTCTTTGTCTAAGTGTCTGCTCACAATCGAGATTTTTCTCGATCTAATATCACAGATGACACCGGAGTTGTAAATACTCCGGTGCCAGAATAAAAAGTAATTATTTTTACAAATATAACTCAATATAAACTATCACGGGAGAAGGTTAACGGTTCCGCTGCACACTTCGTATTTAATTGCGGCACACCGGTTGGGAAACACTGACCTAAAGACTGAAACTAACAAATGTTTTCATTGAAAACATTGACTTGTTCAAGCTTTTCAAGTATCTAAAAACTGAAATAAACGATTTGGAAGGTTGGTAGGCTTCAATTCTTGTATAAGTTGAATTTTATTTTTAAACAACGATTACGAAACATACGACAAGCCAACCTATTGAAAACAACTCCGAATCCATTTATCATATATATCGCGTACATATCAGCTACCATCGTTATATTTTCATCACTATGTGCTAAATGTTTTTTATTTGGTCGCGTATCATCTAATAATGAACATTTGTTATCAATTTTTTTATGATGCTGCGAATTAAGCGTTTACCAGGCCGAATATGAGAGTCATAAGTTTCTTTAAGCGAACAAAACACATTGTTTGCAGAACGTTGGTTTTTGTAATACAGCTGAATATTTTTTAGGAAGCTGTGTGGTTAAGTCTTTCTATAATGAAATGTTAAATAATATTGAACAAAAATTCCATGATACTTTGACTCGAATCCGTACAACCTTTTTGATGTTCTGGGCCAAATTTTATTACATTTTGGTAATAAAAAGTGTTTGCTGGCCTCGGAAACTAAAATTGTGGATAGTAAAGCAGACTATAATTGAATACTTTTTACTTAGACGTAATTATTTATTTATTCATATCCAAAAGAACACATGTATAAAAATAATTAGTACAAAAAACTAGTATAATACATATATTTACCTGAAAAACATAACAATTGCACTAAAAAGTATCTAAAATTTATTGCTTGTGGGCCGCACTGACTAACTGCTAGTAATAGATTTTTGGTTATTTTACTCAATATGCCTATCATAATACCCCATTATGATATGCATACTGAGTTAAATCACGGCCAAATCTGTAACTAACCTTCGGTCTAGTTTTAGAACATTTTAAGATGCTGCTTATATTTTCAATATTTGATGTACGAATAATGTGGAATTCAATAATAATAAGGTTGTGGGTTCGATTCCCACCCGAGATAAATTTTAGAAACATTTATTTAAAAATGGAGTATGGGGCTACTAATTATTTAATAATTATTATATTCTAATTTTAATTAAATATTTGATTGAGGGTTATCAAGATTTAGATGCAATTTCGATAATGTTTGGAAGCTTTTCTGATGCAAATGTTTCATATAAAATATTTTTAAATAACATTTATTTTTTATTTGTTTTGCGTATGAAACAACCCTATGTAGTAGATTTAAATTATTCTGTACTACCATAAGTGCATATGTGGTTACCTATTAATAAATCTTTAATCATCGTTGATACTCCGGTTATACTCTGCAGTATCATACGATTGCGGGATTGACATTATCAATCCGTAAATCAAACCTAAAAAGATTAAATAAAAAAGCTTAATTAAAATCCAATTGAAAAACTTTAATTTTCAAATAAACATATTTATTGTGTATAAACTGACGACCATTGCGCTATAACATTAATCCACCATATTAACGTTTATTAAATTAAAAAATGTATTATATATATATATATATATATATATATATATATATATAACAATCAAACATGTGTAATAATAATCGTGGGAATTAGTTGCTATCGTTAAGATACTTGTTAATTTTAAATGTCTATGTCTTTGCATATATTCTTTATAACATAATAAGATAATGGGAGTTTAATTGTGTATGTTATGCATATAACAATAGCCCAATAGTAATTGATTTGAATGAGTAATTGAGAAACAAGATAACGTCAATCATATTATCACGGTGTGAAATATAATTCTAATAAATTATTTAAAAAATAATCATTGTAAAGTGCATAAAATAAATTAAACAAAACAATGAAGTTTTTTTAGAGATTATAAGTAAATCCTCACATACACATGCGTGGCTAAATAAGATTGATTATATGATAACAGTGTATGATTAATGTCCACTTATAATAGATAATAATATCCCGTATTTATAAATGTGTTTTGTTTATTAACGTCATTCATTTTAGTGACGTTCATCCAATTAAGTTTATTTTTAATTAATTTTTAAAATATGACAACAAAATAATTTATTTGATTAATTAATGTTATAAATAATTATTTTTTAAGAATTGCAATTCGAATTAATTTTCCTATTATATTCGTTTAATACTTTGTTTTTTAAAAGTTTGTAAAATGTATAGAAATAATGCCAACAATGTTTATTAAACGTCACAAAATATCGAAACATATATGAAATTAATGAGAATGTTAAAAATAGGATTTTTTAAACTTTTGCAGCAACATATTGAGATGATGTAAAAATGTGAAAGATGTATGTGCTCACTGATCAGGTTGACTCTGTTCTCATGTAGAACAATTATCCTTCTTTCTTTGAATGTGAATTTATTTTATTTATAACTTCATGTATAGTAACATCGTTAAACAAAATTTACTCTGAAAAGTTGGTTTCATTCTGCCTTTCCAATGTGTTTCCGATGTACTCTTTCATTTCTTTTGTACCAATTGTTCTAATAATTTCTTTAGCCATTTTTTCATCACCTATTGCTTTTTTGTTTAAATTTTACGAACTCTGTGTTGAATGCTCTACTTTTAGTACCTTTTTCAATTTTTTTTGCAACCTTTTTATTATTTGCTTTCATCCACCGCCATACTTTTGTTCCATACAAAACTATGCTTCTTATACATCTTACATATATTTTTTTTATACAAAAAGTATTATCAAATATTTACTTCCATACATTTTAAACCCTTCAACGGCTACATATGCTTTCTTACTTAAATACTTCACATTATTTCTATTATCATACCACTTTCAAACACAAAACCTAGACCTAAGTTCCATTTATTTTCAGTTTTCTACGATTAAAATACTTTATCATTATCTTAATAAATTCATTCATACTTCCATATGCAAATACCATATATTTTAAAAATGGATTCATTCCTTATGCATGCTCTTATTTACTTTAAACATGCATTTCTTAAATTTCAACACGTGCCCCTTTGCGGTGGAGAGATAAATTCCCAAAAGTGTTAGGGGGAGCGTAGAAAAAAGTAAAACAAAAAAGAATTTTGTTTGGCCAAAACTCCAAAAACATAGAAGGTCGTCAACAATATGGAGATGAAGTATTCGTTTGGACAACAACAAAAAATACAAAGGCTATATATCAACAATAAG
>JARJEC010127451.1:0-10332 GCA_030264575.1 Tachinus sp. AB-2021
GATACGATACGAATATTGTAAAAAATAATAATTTACTCCATTATTAACCGATGCCAATTAAGGTACCTCAATTGGTAAAGTATTGGACATGTAATCCAAAGGTTGTGGGTTCGGTCCCCAACCAAGGTGAATCTTTTAACTTTTATTTCAAAATGGAGAAATTGCGTAGTAATTATTTAATAAATAAAACAACTTTTTATATATCTTATATATTACCTGGTCATCATCATACGGCGATAGAAACAAATAAAATATTTTTCATCCACAATTACAAAGATGAAACATAATCTGTTTCCTAGCCACTTTTATAAAATTAAAGCAGTTTCAGACAAAATGTGCAGTTGTGATCAAACTAAGAGATTTAAACCACATATTACTAAACTGTCCGAATGATTGTATACCCAGCAAGTAATTTTAACTGCAGCACTAATCGATTTACAAATAAAGTTTCTTATCGACTTGGTCTACTTACCAAGTTCAAATAAATTTAAAGTTTATGAATCAATAATTAATATTCTTAAAAACCGTACCATTAAAATCGCTATGAGTTAACTTTTACCTTAACCTCGACTTACTACTTTGTTTACCCTTTCCTTTTAATCCGCGGTTCTTCTCTTTATTTGTTTAACGAGTCTCTTTGATGAACCCCTAAGAGTGAAACGTGTGACCCGGTTATCTTGCTTTGCCTAATTTGTATATAATAAAATAACTAGATTACCAAAGAAATAAAATTGAATTTTATTATTAATAAAATATTTGTTATTTATCACGATATTTTAAAACCAAGCATGCATAATCCAGCTTTAATAAAATTGCATGCAGATCTTTTGCAGCTAGCTTTTCAGGGTACAGTCTATTATATTTTGTTATTTATGTATCAATCCATTATGCGACGCGCGTATAAATCGCTGTCAAACCTCACGTATATTATCGGAATAGACATTAATTACTTACATTATTATGCAAATAGATTAAATAATTTAATCAATCGATTCTATATGATACATCCATCAATACATTTGCAGACGCAGTCTATTTTTTTAGATTCGATATATCAAAATAGATACATTGAATTTGTTTCGATCTCGTCAGGAACTTTACTCGTGCAGCAATTTAATATCATATAGTTGTCAATATTGCGAGAAAAGAAAATTGATAATACTAAAGCAATTTCCAACTGTAATATAAAATTCTCAATTAAATAGGATTGATTCAAAATAATTACTCTAAACAAATATTGTTAGGAAAATCGATCGCCGTCCTTTATTTAATACTAAGCGACACTAAAAGCTACATTTTCCGAAGCGTTCATTTATTCATGATTCCATTTTAATGTCCGCAAAAAGCGACTGCATTTCGTAATTAGAAGAAGCCAAATATTTTCCAGTTTTAATGCATTAACATATTGATAAATTCAATTTGGATGGATTTAATTGGATTAAGGAAAATAAATTCGAATGAATTTCCATGGGGAAGATCCAATGTAGATTTAGATAAGCGGAAATATAGTGTTGTTGGATTAAAAGTTCGCAACTCCGTAATTATTCTATTTTGTCTATTACATTTTATAAAAAGAGCGGAATAAGTTCAAAAGTACAGTTTAACGAAGTGAATCGATTCAGTCGAGTTAGTTTAAAGTTTTTTTTTTATTTTACTTCAAGAACATTCTACTTAAGATGTTTAAAAGCTTTTCAGGTTTCTAATTTCAATCGGATGATAAACCGACGATTGCAATTTCCAATGCAATTCGATTTATTTAGCTGGATTATCAACAATCTTATTTGATAATTGCTAAAAATCCTTAAAAATACAAATCCTCCCTTCAATAATTGTTCTAGCTCAAATAAAACAAATAAATGAATTTATTGCCTTTCAAAGCCAAAGACAATTTACAATATAATCCAAATTTATTAGTAAACTTGACATCCAATAATAACCGAAAGAGATTATTCGTATGGGTATTATTTTTTCTCCCAGGTAATATTACTCGGATGATTCTAAATCGAGATTAAACTTTGCGAAAGATATAATGCTATCAAATTAATAAAGTTTCCTTTATAATCTTACTTCGAAACTACTACAGTATACTTTACGAAAGCAATAATGAGATTTAAATTATGAATACTGTGTATGATTGAACGAGAGATTGAGATTATGTACTTTTTTCGCTTTAAAGTTTTGTATGGTTTTATTTAATTGCGCCAAACAAATTAAAAATTCATTTTTATTACCTAGCTTTTATCAGTATTAAATCCTCTTTTTATTATTTTAAAGTAAAACTTTTACAACAAGGCGCGAATCTGGAAGAGCGAGCGGTTGCAGATGAAACAGGTAAAGGGCTGATTGAAACGGTCAACAAAAACCCATGATAATTGTTCAAAATACCTACATTCATAAGAATTATATAAAATCGATTAAAAAAAATTTAAAAACATTTAAAAATCAACAAAATCGCATTAAAAAACTAACATAAGGGCACAAAAAACATCAATGAAAACTAAAAAACATTGAAAAACCAACGAAAACTAACTAATAGTTTGCGCGCATATTTAAAAATCAACAGAAAATCATTAAAAAACTGACATGAACTCACAAAAAAACATGAAAACCAAAAAATATTGAGAAACAAATAAAAACTAAAAAATAGTTTGCGCGCAACATTTTAAAATTAACAAAATTGCATGAAAATCATTAAAAAACTGACATAAACGCAGACAAAACATCAACGAAAACCAAAAAATATTGAAAAAATCAACAGAACTGCATGAAAATCATTCAAAAACTAACATAAACGCAGAGAAAATGTCAATGAAAACCAAAAAATATTGAAAAACCAACAAAAACTAAAAAATAGTTTGCGCGCAGTATTTAAAAGTCAACAAAATTGCATGAAAATCGTTAAAAAACTAACAGAAACGCACAAAAATCTCAATGAAAACCAAAAATATTAAAAAACCAACGNAAAAACCAACAAAAAATAAAAAATAATTTGCGCAAAATATTTAAAAATCAAGAGAATTGCATGAAAATCATTAGAAACTACTATAACACAAAAAACATCAATGAAAACCAAAAATTATTGAAAAAAGAACGAAAATTAAAAATAGTTTGCGCGCAACATTTAAAAATCATCAGAATTGCATGAAAATCATTAAAAAACTGACATAAACGCACAAAAAAAAGGAAAATTAAAAATAGTTTGTGCGCAACATTTAAAAATCAACAGAATTGTATGAGAATTATTAAAAAATTGACATAAACATCAATAAAAACCAAAAAATATTGAAAAACCAACGAAAACTAAACTATAGTATATTATTTTGAAAAATGGTTTTGTTTGCCGTAAAATGGTCTAGAACGTCAATATAACTTTTTTTAACTAACTGTACGGCCTTTTCCGGTAAAAATAACTTTTGTGGTGATACTTTTTTCAACTCCACGGAAACCTCATAATTAGGTGCTTTTTCATGAGGTCTATATATGTTCTTGTAGGTGAAAAAAGGATAAGTACAAAACGTATTTGTGCTCTAAATTTTTTAATTATATTTAGTTTAAAATGTTGCTCGTCATTGATCTAGTATTTGTCTCAATTTTAATTTGTACCTAATTGATTACTTTTATTAATTAGTATTTAAATTTATTTATTTTTAATTTATTTATCATTCCTCCCTCTAAAGCTTGTAACAGCAGGGTTATGATGAAGCCAACCACTTCTAAAGTAACTTCAATAGATCTATTCAAGCATTTTTTGTTTTGATCAAGATTTGAAGCCTCGGCCGCTGGCAATTGAGCCACCGAATATAATAAAAACAATTTGTTATTTTATTTTGATTGGGGTAACTTTTTTATAATTATTAAAACCGATTTGCGTCGCCTTCAATTATTTTATCTGCTTTTTGCGGGCTCCATCAAAATAAATAATATTTTTCTCACCGGACAAGTGTCCAAACATGCAAAAAGCATTGCGTAATTTGCAATTTTTATTTGTCATTTTCATGTGTAAGTAAATCAGATTTAGGGGAGAATGTTTTATGATTCATTTAGTCCGTGTCATAAACGTCTGTGTTGCTCCCTCATCTTGACTGGTTAAAAAGCATATATTTATCTCTTCGTATATACTCCGCACTGTTCGAATATAAAATTTCATTTCATTTCCTTATTACATTCGGCGTAGAATTCTTAATGGGATACTTTTTGGAAAATTTTACGACTCGCTAACATTATATCATTTTACAACCGAACTTTATTATAATAATATCAATATTTATAGACTTCAGGATCGAATTAATTTCAACCACACGAAGTAAATATTTACAATTAAATGTCACAAAACAATAACGTAATGAGAATAAGTTTTTGCCCGGCAAATACGCAATGAATAATAATTTGTGTTTTATGCGGAGGTCGGCTTATATAATTGAAATTGGAATCAAGCCGTTATGTATATTTCGGGGGTGTGCAGACAGGGTGAATTGTAGATTAATTTGCGGGGTATTAAGATTGTTATGGCTGGGACTCGTAGCAATATGTTTAATCTTTAAGATTGTTTTGGCTTAGGCCTCGCATTGGCATCTCGGTGGGATGATAAACAGCTGCAATTTATAATACATCTGAAGGAGCACAAAGCAAAAAATAGACGAATAGAAATGAAATAATGAATTTATAAGGTTTTAATCGTTCTATTTTCAATCAATTAAATTAATTAAACCTTTGGAGCCAATGCATGCAGATGAAAATGGGTTGCCAATAGTTAAGAACAAGGTCAGTGCAGTCTCATCAACGACTTCCTCACGACTTCTCCGATAGCGTGATTCCACCTAATGTCAGTTCCATTCTTCCTTTAGACAATATATTCATAGGTTGTTCTTCTTTTGTGATTTATGCTAATGCGGGCCGCTCAAAGGGGCTACACATCCACCACTAACTTGCCGCGATTTCCCGGACTTTTATATCACTCGAAATGTTTGGCCAGTCGATATTCCCATCAAACCAATTTATTTAAGCGTAAAAATAATACTGACACGAGCAATTTATTGCCCTCCTAATTGATCAATGAAATTGTTTTGTATTACTAATAAATTAATGCTCGTTAATAATTGATACGACATGTTAATCTCATAATTTTATCTGGAAACTTGAAACTCGACCAATCGATACGAATTTCCTATTGATTTTTCCACGCCAACTAAATTATACGTTGCATACGCAACAATTTACATTTTTATAGAAAAACTTCAATTATTGTGGAAATTTTATTAGAATTTATTTTCTATACTAAATGTTAATCAATCGAGATAGTTATATAACATAAATTTATCATCCTGATTGAGCCTTGCGATTTAGATGGCATCGCACAGGTTGCTCTTATCGGCAAATATGTTTACCTCTCATAGACCACATGATTGCATTACCACTTAAATGACAAGTACGGGGGAAGATGCTACATTGGGGGTTACTGAGTGCTTAATGCATAAAGAAATTGATATCAAGAAAATTACTGATTCTATTTGCATTCGTTTAAATCAATTTGCATGATTAATTGACAGCTAAAACAAATATTTAATAATGCAATATTATTGCAATACTAAATTTCTTAAAAGATCATTTTCATTTTTTTTTTCTTGGATATGGTATTTATGTAAAAAGCTTAGCAAAATAAAATGCAAAAATTTTATCACGAAGCAAATGTGAATTGGAAATAACAATTTCCGCAACAAATTATCTGAAATTTAAAAAAAGTTTAGAAATACTGCAAAATTGTATAAAAAAAATGGTAAAATTTTTTAAATATCTTGCAAAATTTTAATAAAATACTTCTCTTCGATGTTTGTATATTGTTTTATATTCAAACTTCAAATGTTGAACAATGCGAAATGTCACTAAATATTCCACAATACCAAAAAACATTGGAAAATGTAACTAAATAATTGCAAAATATGACATTATAAGTAGTGAAAACTTTGCAAAATGTTTTTTAAACAATTGCAAAATATCACAAATTGTTACGACATTAAATAAAATATCGCAAAACGTTGAGACGTTATTGAAATAAGTTTGTATAATAATAATAATAATAATTTATTTACATGGTTTGGTGGTTCGGAAATCACCTTATAAGCTGTTGGTCCCATCAAAACCCCGCTATGACAAGCCATCGGCTTACTTAGGGTCAATGATGCAAAACATAAACAAACGACAAACGTATTTAGAAAAAAATACAAATATTACTTGTATAAACACAAAAACTAATTTCAAACATAAACATTGGCATAACAATAATTATTGAAACATTGCAAAGTATATCTATCAAAATATAAAGAATAACCGCCAGCGCCATCTATTTCTAGATGAAAGTTTTAACTGAAATAACTTGCAATTGCTTGCGCAGCAGTTTTGATTTATATATCAGTTAGAACTTACATCTAGAAATAAATGGCTTTGTCTGTCATCGTTTATACTATGCCCATACGTTAATGCATCATTGCAATTCTTAAATTTCCAAATTTCCATCAAGCATAGCCCGGAAAAATCCTTCAAGCCGATCTCGTCTCACAGCGGTAACAAACTCGATTTATCTCCGAAAATGCTAACACGAAAATTGGGCCAGGAACATTTTCCTGGCCCAATTTTCCAATTTTCGTGTTTGCGACGTCTTTTTAAAGACCCTAAAACACTCAACAGTTTGAAACTGTAAATGAAATAATTAGAAACTACAACAAATAGAATTTTTATAATAAAAAACTACAAAAATTAATATTATTACCAGTTTCAAAAACTTTATGCATATAAAGTTTTTGAAACTGATCATAATATATTCATTTTTCAAAATACTTAGTATAATTAAACAAAACGTCATACCGGACATTTTTCTTTGAATGAAATTAAAAGGTTTATGTACCAGAAAATTCATTATGATCGACTTTAATCTTGATACTTATAAAAAAATTAATAATTAAACAGTAATTAAACAAACTTTCATAGGGCACATTTTTTATTAATCAACTTAAGGGGTCTAAGACTAATGAGTCCATTATAATCAATTTAAAAAATATTATGCGCATTTGGGATGCCAAAAAAATTATTTTGGTTATTTTATTTTTATTTTATTTCATTTGAATTACTTTAAAAAAATTAAATAATTAAACTAGACATCTTGTTTTAGACAATAAACATAAAATAATTGAATAATTAAACAGAATGTTATACCGGACACTTTATCAGATTAATTAAATAGGTAAAGTCTGGTACTTTTTTGATCTAATTCATTGAGGTCAATTTAAAAATTTTGCATACGGGAAATTAAAAAAAAATTAAACAATAATTAAACAGAATGTTATACAGGACACTTTTTCAGATTAATTTAAATCTTAATGAATTGGCTACTTTACTTAATAGGTAAAGTACCACCTATTAAGTAAAGTACCAGCCAATTCATTAAGATTAATTTAAAATTTTTGTTATGCATACGGGAAATTAAAAAATAATTAATAATTCAACAATAATTAAACAGAATGTTAACCGGACACTTTTTCAAATTAATTTAATACGTAGAGTAACAGCCAAATCATTAAAATCAATTTAAAATTGTTGTTAGGCATACGGGAAATTAAAAAACAATTAATAATTAAACAATAATTAAACAGAATGTTATACAGAACACTTTTTTAGATTAATTTAATTGGTAAAGTACCAGCCAATTCATTAAGATCAATTTAAAAAATTTGCTATACATACGGGAAATTAAAAAACAATTGATAATTAAACAATAATTAAACAGAATGTTATACCGGTCGCTTTTTAGGTTAATTTAAAAAGTACCAGCTAGTTCGAAAATTAAAAGAAATTGAATAATTAAACAATAATTGTAAAAAAATATACAGGACACTTCATTTTAATCGATTTAAAATGTTTAGGTAGCAATTGGTTGATTATGATTACTTTGTAAAACTTAATATAAATTCAAGATACTAAAAAAAAATAATAATTAAACAATAATTAAACAAAATTTTATATGGGACACTTAATTTTAATTAATTTAAGAGGTCCATATATCATCGAGTTTATTGTGCTCAATTTAAATAGTTATGATATGTATTTGAGATACTTAAAAAATTAAAAAATTAAACAAAATTTTATAGAAAACACTTTGCTTTAAACAATTTAAGAGGTCTATGTACCACCCTTTTCATTATGATCAATTTTAATTATTAATTGGGTCATTAATTTATATTTAAACATTAATTAAACAAAATGTTATACCGGACACTTCTTTTGGATTAATTTAAAAAGTTTAGGTACCAGCCAGTTCATAATCAATTTAAAAAACTTTATATGCATTGGGGAATTTAAAAAAATGGACTAATTAAAATTTTATACCGGTCACTTCATTTTGACCATTTTAAAAGGTATTATATATCAATCAATTGATTATAATTACTTTTTTAAAACCTAATATGAATTTGTGATACTTAATTAAATAATTTTATTTAATTTGAGAGGTCCATATATCATCGATTTTATTGTGCTCAATTTAAATAATTTGATATGCATTTGAAATACTTAAATAATTAAATAATTAAACAAACATTTATAGAAAACACTTCATTTTAATCAATTTGAAAAATATAAGTACCAACCAGTTCATTATGCCCAATTTAAAAATTTTGATATGCATTTGAGATACTTAAAAATTTTTATAATTAAACAATAAATAGACAAAATTTTATATTATTATTATATATTATAAGTACCACCCAATCCATTATGATCAATTTTTAAAAACTTATATGCATTCAGGATACCTTACAAAATTAAATAATTAAACAATTATTAAACAAAATTTTATATAAGCCTCTTTATTTTAATCAATTTAAGAGCTTAGAGAAGTACCAGCCAGTTCATTGTACTTGATTTAAATAATTTCGAATGCTTTTGAGATACTTAAAAAATTAAATAATTAGACAATAATTAAACAAAATTTTATAGAAGACACTTTGTTTTAAACAATTTAAGAGGTCTAAATACCAACCTATTCATTATGATCAATTAAATAAAATTATATGCATTAGATACTAAACAAAATTGCATAATTAAACAATAATTAAACAAAATTTTATACAGGCCACTTCTTTTCAATCAATTTAGTTGATCTAAGTACCAACTAGTTTATGGTGCACAATGAAAATTTTTTTATATGCATTTAAGATACTTAAAAATTAAATAATTAAACATAGTTTTATAAAAAGCATTTTGTTTTAAACAATTTAAACGGTCTAAGTACTACCTTATCTAATATGATCAATTTTAATAAACTTATATGCATTCGGGATACTTTACAAAATTGAATAATTAAACTATAATTAAACAAAATTTTATATAAACAACTTTTTCAATCAATTTAATTAAGTACCAGCTAGTTTAATTAATTAAACAATAATTAAACATAATTTTATAGAAGGAAATGTATTCGGAATACTTAATTGGATAATTAAACAATAATTAAACAAATTGTTATACCAGACACTTTTATTGATTAATTTAAAAGGTTTAAATACTAACCAGTTCATTAAATCAATTTAAAAAAATTATATGCATTCGGGAAACTTAAAAAAATGGAAAATTAAAGAATAATTAGACAAAATGTTATACTGGACACTTTCTTGGATTAATTTAAAAGGTTTGAATACAAACTGTTTCATTAAATCAATTAAAAACAATTTTTGATATGCATTCGGGAAAAATTTTAAAAAATAGATAATTAAACAATAATTAAATAAAATGTTATACCGGACACTTTTTTGATTAATTTAAAAGGTTTAAGTACCAACTGGTTCATTAAATCAATTTAAAAAAATGTTTGATATGAATTCGGGAAACTTAAAAAAATGGAAATTTAAACAATAATTAAATAAAATGTTATACCGGACACTTTTTTGGATTAATTTACAAGGTTCAAGTCCCAACTAGTTTATTAAATCAATTGAAATAATGTTGAATTACATTTGGGAAACTTAAAAAATAGAAAATTAAACAATAATTAAACAAAATGGACACTTTTTTGGATTAATTTAAAAGATCTAAGTACCAACTAGTTCATTAAATCAATTAAAAAATGTTGATATTCATTCGAGAAACTTAAAAAAATTAAAAATTAAACAATAATTAAACAAAATGTTATATTGGACACATTTTTGGATTAATTTACAAGGTTCAAGTACCAACTAGATTATTAAATCAATTAAAATAATGTTGATTTACATTTGTGAAACTTAAAAAATAGAAAATTAAACAATAATTAAACAAAATGGACACTTTTTTGGATTAATTTAAAAG